>JAPZDZ010000024.1:13760450-13784304 GCA_029783805.1 Acanthurus tennentii
ACACAGAGCTGAAGGTACTTGCACTGCATAGATATGTATAGACACATGTACACACACACAAAACCACACACACACACACACACACAGTGCACTTAAGCAATGATCCAAACTCACTTAAATGCTTCCTCAAACAAACTCCTGAATAATGAAACCCTAAATTAAAAAAAAACAACTGTCTACCTTGTGGAAAATCCAGAAGAACTTTTCCACATGTGCATCTCTATTTTAATTTAAATGCTCTGAAGGCTCTTATCAGTGTAGTCAATTAGGCAGGCTTAAAGTCAGATTATTGTAGAGTTGAAAATAAAGATTGCAAAAAAACAACAGCGCAGTTTTAGCATAATCCTCTCTACAAAGTTAAATAGTTGTATCTCGATGCATATCTGAGTTCATTTATCTCCATGAGCGTGAACAGCAAGTGCTTGTTGTACCCTGTGGGGCAGAGAAGCTAGTGGGTTGCTTCATGCTAATCACATTAATCTAATAGTGTGAGGACAACATGAGTCCGCTGCTTACTGATACTGCAGCAACATAAATAACCATGATGTTCTGCTATTTGAGTGTGTGTGTATGGGTATGCGACATGTGTGTAGATCAGCCCATAGAGCCCCAAGCTGCAAGTGTAGGCAAATGTAACAGAAGCTGAAACACCCGCAGCCTGTGGAGTGAAAGATCTGTTTTTTCCATGCCTGACACTGATATCTGTTTGGCTACTAGGCTAACCACTAAAAGCTTTCCTTACTTTATTTACTTCACTCTTAACCAGCTAGTCAACCACTAAGGCTCTGTGCTGCTGCAGTGCAAAGAGAGAGAATAGTATTTGTTTCTGAAGTCACCTCTTTTTGCACATAGAAATGATCCAAAAGGGCACCACATTTAGTTAGATTTTTATTTGAATGAATGCAGTGAAGAGGCAGTAGTTTGTCTGCAAACTTGTGCATGCACAAGGTCTAGGCCTGGTTTAGTTAACCTGTGCTAATTTAGGCTCAAGGTTATAAAGTGGGGACATTTTGTAAAGTTCAATACAGTTTGTGATTAAAAGATTTAACTGTGACTCATTCCTTTACTGGTGAAGGCCACAAAAAAACAACAGTTAAGTGACTCACTAACAAGGAATTATTCAGCAAAACTGGATGTTTTCCTTCAGTAAGAAACAACACAACACCACATCAACTTTAACACATTAAACATTTGTTATTTAGACAATTTCATAGAAGGGACCTAATAATATCAAATCGTAAACCTGCAGTGAATCACAATCTGTCTGGGTACCATCTTCATACCTAAAAGTACAGGAAAGCTCAGTTCAGTGTTGCATGGTTTTGTTTTATTTTTAAACTGAACTATACTGTGACATCAAACTATCTATGTGAAACATGTCCAGATATATCAAGTATACTATAATATCACACAATCATGATCATATTTTTTTTTTTTTTTTAAATTGAGTGGGAGTAGTTAAATCATTGAACTAAACTTAGTCCAGCAGCTACTGATATAAGAGGAATGAATGATATTCATGCAAATTTTCTCCTGCACTCAGTTTGATCTGACATCATTGTTGTAATGCAGTGCTGCATTTCCTCATGGCTCCATCCAATTCCACACAGACCTTTCCTGCAGTATTACAGCCACAGTGATAAGATGGTTTTCAGATAGTCAAAGTCAAGAGCTGTGCTCTCAGAGGCAGACCTTTGTTTCACATGGCATGGATGTCAGGGACGTTTACAGAAAATAGGAAGTCATATTTTAGGACGGAGCTCTCATGGTGAGCCAAAATAGGAATGGGTGCAAATGACATTTGCAAATACCACAGGCACTGTACCATGAACTGTTTTTCTCTGTCCGCAAAGGCTTGACGGCATCAATCACTGATAGCATAGAAGCATTTTACTGTCAACAGCTACAGACAAAAAGTTCTCTGATCTTTATGTTTTGGATTGATAAGGTCGGCAAAATCTGACCTGAGCAACAACAAAAACTCAACTTTAGAAATTAGAATTATATCCATGACAAAAAAGAACAGACAGCCAGGTACTATGACAAATATCAACAGCATCCAGTATCTGTGTAGTGGCATTAGACAGAGCTCCCAGCACGTGCTCCAACCCACAGAAATAAAGTCCTCTTGCAGAGTGCATGTTCCACCACTGTTCTGTTTTAGATAAAAATACTTTGTTGCCAGTTTCTTACTAAGCAGTATAGTTAGACAGGGTTCTTGGCCCATTAAACCATGATTGATGTTTTATCAAAAGTTCTGTGGGGAAAAATTTAAAAGACTAAACGAGAAAATGAGATGCAGTGCAAACTCTGCAAGGATAAGCTAGTATATCACAAATCAACAATTTTGCACAGTTGTTGAAGAGCACAGCACTTAGCTGAAGGGAGGGCCCCATCCACCTATCAACACCAGACAAAGTAAAGTTGGATGGCAGATGTGCAAAACAAACAGCCCTCATTTCAGAGATGATAGTCAAAACATGCTCCACTGCCCAATTAAGAAAAATACCGCCATAAAACCAAAGAAACTTTATGATAATATTGCAAACGAGCTGCACATGTGGTTGCAATTGTTAAGAAATTGAGTCTGACCGTAAATTCACGAACTGCACTTACAACTAATTTGCATGTTACAATCACCTGTTACCACATACAAAACTGCTAAAACTGCTAAAAGCCTGACAAATGTGCTTTTAATTCTCTCTCTTTCACACTCTCTATGTGTGTGCATGTGCATATATGTGCGTGAGGAACTGGGTTTGATTTTCTGAATAATGGTTAATAGCTCCTACTGCCAATCGACTAGTATTTTTGCCTGAAACGCCCAACCCTGATAAGTATGCACATGTAGCAGTAACTACTACAACATTCATAAAAAATTAACATCATCATGAATGAAGAAAAACTGATCTAAATCATTATTGAGTAGAGATTTTTAATGGCACCTGCCACTAAAGCCTGAACAGTAATTCAGCTATAGAAAAGGCTTAAAGAGTAGAAGCAAGAGGAAGTTGTTCCTACCGACCATTGTAAAAATATCACTGAAGCATGTCTGGAATGCATTTTTCTATTGTGCAAAGGATTGGCACATTACGCTGTCAGTAAAGGAAGGTAGGAATGATGGAAGCAAGTATAGAAAGAGGGGCAGCAGTGCAGTGTAGGGCCAAAATATGAGTGAAATAAACTGTTAATTTGACAAGTATGTAGGCCATCAACTAATGATAACTGTAATTATCAATCAGTTATTTATTCAGTCTTTAAAATAACAAATATTAGTAAATATTTCCATGATAATTTCCCAGAGTCAGTGTCACACCCTAAAATGTCTTTTTCTGTCCATTGATCAGTTTAAAAGCCAAAGATATTTTGTTTACGAGAATATGACAACAGAAAAGCAGCAAATATTGCCACCTGAGAGGCAGTGATTAAAAAGATGTCTTACACCACTAACTGGAAACTAAATAATCAACTGAATAATCAGCTAATTGTTTCAATCTTACATGCTCACAGCAAGAAGACACAGTTGTGCCTTTTGTAAATGTCTGCTTTACTCAAGACTCAAAACAAAATTCTGGGAAATACCGTCTTCAAATATTGCAAAAGTCTCAATTGTTTAAAGCCATTTTATGTCACAGAACTTGTCAAGTTTGTTTATGGAACTTGAATATAAAATAAACTTCAAGGATTTAATTTCACTAGAAACAGATTAGCTTTAAGAATAAGATACACAACCAATTGCTCTATATGACAATTAATACAAACTTCTTAATATTGACTTCAAAGTTAATCATTTTCCACAGTGTAGATCCTCCAACAGTGCAGTTGCATCACTTTCAAGCCTTTAAGTTCACCACTTCCTGTAACCAGCTGGACCTATAGATGGTGGTCTGGATACAATGGCAGCTTGGCCCAGGAAGACGATCAAACAGACTCTCAAAGAGAGGTCAAAGCAGTATCCGGTTAGACCCATGGAAAAGGAGGGGTTCTGAGGATGCATTGATCAACGCTTCTACTGTATTACTCTGCTCAGGGACTGTAGAATGTGTAATGTTTAACATATGTTTCCTATCTGACCAGAAGTGAATAAATTCACTGGGAACAGACAAAGCTTGAGTTAAAACCAAGATAAAGAGTAGGACAACACAATCACAACACAGAGGATTTAACCGAATATAATTTGCAAAATTTTTCATTAAGAGAACACAGTCACTAGTTGTTCTGCCATAGCTGAATACCAAGCAGCCAGCTTTTGGTTTGTGGTTTGAACAGATTTCTAGAGCTGAAATGATAAGTCAACGGAAATTAGTACATTTGAAATAATCAACTACTCTTTTTATACACAGTTATGCTTTTCTACTGGGATTTGGTTGGCTGGACAAATTAAGGACCTTGATCAGGTCGCACCCTGGGAAACTGTAATGGGCAATTTTCACTATTTTAACACATTTTTCAGAATGGAGAAAAATAAGAATTTAGTTGCTGCCAGGAGAAAGCGGCCAATCTCACATACTACCATACAAATCAGCCAAACATTTTTTTTTGCATGTTGGTAAATGCCTCTCAAGAAAATTGATGTTGGGTAATACACAATTTTGGAAAACCGTATTTTACTTATTACTCTTTTTTAACATTGCCATTAACTGCTGACCCAGGGCCCTTTCAGACACACCGCAGGATTTGAACTTACCTCGCTGCTGTGTTTAACACAGAATCTGACTAGGTATTTGGAAAGTTGCAGAGCAAAGAGCAAAAAAGATGAAGTTCTCAAAACATCTAGCAGGTCTGGGTTATTTTCTTAGTCTCAATATGAGTGTTAACTTGTGTTGTGCAATTCAGGGAGTTTCAGGTACAAAAAAAATTAGAATCTTTACTTCTCTTAATATGGTGGTGGTAGTGGTGCTGTGTGTGTGTGCGCGTGTGTGCGTATGTGTGCATACGTGGGGGGGTTGATCAACAGCTGCCTCATTTTGGAATTTTTATTTCAACGAGAGAAAATGTACATGGCAGTCACACTAGTGTTGGCACATTCTTGAGTTGACATTTTCACTTTAACATTGATATTTTTAATCACAATTATTTCCGAACAAGAATGTTGTCTCCCTTTATTCCACTTCTCACACTGATACGTGCTTGACACTCAGCCTTTCCTGCAGTCCTTGTTCACCGCCCACATGTCTCCACCTGGCCGAGAACTGAACTCTACTGAGTGCACTTCTCTGATAATGAAAACAACTGCTAGATGTAGCCCTACAAATGTCAAATCCTACCTCTGTGTCTGTAAAAAATATTTGTTATACTTTCCCAGAGTCCAAGGTGGGATCATCACATGGTTACAGATTACTTTTGTTATTAATCACCATTTTGGCTGTAGTTCTGGTATAACTAAAAAAAAACATTTTACAATGAAATCCAGTTGGAATTAAAGCTTTCAATTATTCAAGCCACTATAAGCAAAAGAAAAAAAACCTTTGTACTGGAGGACAAAAAAATTCTCATTTACATCAAGTTATTTTAGTGTGCGTCAGTTTTGCAAAGGCAGAAAATATCTCAGCTTGGCTGTGAAAAGCCAGAAGAGGAAGTAAGCGAAGCATACAAGTAGGAAGTGCTGACTGTGTTCTGTCGAATCTGACTGAATATCGCCTGTCAGTGTTAATAATTAAGTCTCACTCACAGTAGACTCACTTTCATCCTCACTCTCTTTTACTGTGAACGTTTAACTCTTTCTCTTCACCCTAATTCCACAATAATATACACCTCCTCTTTCTCACACAACTCGTCTTCTACACAAGATCAAACTTAGCAAACTACTGCTCAAATTAAAAACAAGAGAACAGGTTTTTACTGCATCACTTTGACTCTTCCTAATCTCTACAGTGTAACAATCAGTGTGGGATATATGTTTTTAGATTTAGGCAGAACTGAAGGACACAATGAAGAGAGAGCATTACCGAACTATTCTTTCTGCATTCAGGCAGTGAGATTATCTTTATCCTCACAGTTCAACTTTTCAGTCTATGCCATGTGCTGAGCTCAGCTGCAGCCTAACCACAGACTAGTTTCTCTAGTGGCTCAATGTCATTGGTGGATTCTATAGCATTCTTAAGTGGGCTGATACCCATTGGTTAGTGTCATTGCCACTGCCTTCTGCACACAAACAATAGCTGTCTTTGTGAGTAATGCCTGTCTGCTCTGTGTGTGTGTGTTTGCGTGAGCGCTTGTGTGTGAGTGTGTGCGCATTTCCTTTGCTTTAACCAGGAATTTCTTTTAAACAGCCTCTTGATGCAATGAAGTGATGATGTAAATGAATTTCACACAGAGATGAACAACTTTATCAGATCATGGTATGCAAACATAAAAGTGGTTTGGAGTGAAGCTTCCCTTTCTCTCTGGTTGTTGCTGTGGGTTATTTTTTCTGTCTGCAAGATTACCGTCACAGTAACAAAGAAAGAGCAGTATCACTGAGGAACCGTGCAACCAGATGAGGATTTATCGCTTAGGACTGGCAAGATAAACCATAACCTAGTTTGTCAAACACACAATTGTTTCAATTAAAGACAGCAGGTCAAGGTACCAAAAAGGAACTGCCTTTAAAGCAAATTTTTCAGTTTCAAACCTAAAAATCCAGCCGCATCTCTGAAAATTCAAAGAAAGCAATTAGATTTCTAGCAGTTTTAGTGGCCCTTTGAAATAATGGTAAACTTACATAATTTATGGTTACTAGTTTTATAAAACAATGAAAGGTAATGCATTAAAAAACATTTAGCTAGAAACAAGCCCCAGCTCCACACTTTCAGCTCACCTTTTCCCTGCTGTTCAAGTCAAACCAGAAAACTCTCAAACCAGCTTTGCAGAACATCTGAATAACCCCCCTGAAGCTTCCCTCTCCTTTTACTTAAGTCTGCAGGCATTTAGGTGTTTTTTTACAAAGACGTATGATACATCACTAAGTCAGTGCATGAGTGTGTAAGAGAACACATAGCAACACCAGTGATCCAAGTACGGCTACTTTGTTGGCAAATCCTCTGTACTCTGTATCTTCTCTACAGTTCATGTGTCGCAGAGCTGTAGAGCTTTCCTGAGCTAAACCAGAGGTCCACTACTGTCTACTTAAATGACTTTTTTTTTAATCAAAGGTCATTTCCTGGTGACTTGTTCAGGTTTATTTTAGCTGTTTGGCCAATAAATGCTCTGCTGTCTTGGTTAGTCAGGAGTTTGCAATTGAAGCCTCGACTAAGTGTTTTACATTTAGGTTATTAAGAGATTACTATTTCTATTTACTAAAGTACAAATGAAATACAGGCTTTAAGAAACCAAAGCTTCTGGCAAATGAACAAGAATTTAGAACTCGCTGAAGGCACAGAGGAGGACGAGAAAGGCTGCAATACTGATGTTTCACTCAATTCATAAGTCATGGTAATTTATCTTCTCTAAAGAGACAAGTTAATCACCCAGAAGTTGTGTTAAACTTTTAAGCTGTCTGTCATTTTGTCCCTCTTTGTGACGCACAGGGTCTTAAAATTTTAGTTATGATCTATTATTACCTGTTATTTTATTTTTCATGTTTTAATAGTAATGATACTTAGCCTTTTTTAACAGCATTAAATTTTCTGAAATAATTCAACCGCAATAACATGTAATATACTAAAAAAAAACTTTCAGATTATGTATTTATAAGGACAGAGAGAGAAAAGAATAACAGAAAAAGCAATTATAGTACACTTTTACTGTGTAAATGTAATGTTCTGGATATACTTAAAGTTGAACATGACTTGCTTAATATTTATGGATGCTGGCTACTTGTGCAGTAAAAAATCTGCTTACAGGTGTACCAAATGCTATGGGGAAGTAGAAGATACAAGTTCTAATAAATGAGGTGGCACTGGATCAGTGCATAGACTTGTGTACATCCCAGAAACCAATCCAGCACTTCAGGCAATATATTAGGCATTCAAGTACTCGTAATGGTATCAGAACAATCGTACTTCCCAGACAACGCAGTGTGCTTATACATTCTGCAGCCGTAAACTCTGGCAACAAAAAAAAAACAACCTATAGCAGGGAGTGTTACACAGCAACACAATCCTTTGAAAAACAAAACTGAATAAATAAACTAGTTTTGATCAGGTTTGCTAGGGATGTTGTTAAAAATCTATTTAGATGAAGGTTATGTCAAAAACATTTGCTGATAAAAATCCAAATTTCTGGTCCTTATTTTGCAAGTAGCTTCTCCTCGCAGCCAATGCTTTCTGTCCAACCATTTACAAATCCACTAATTCATCCTTCCCTGTCCACATCTACTTATTGTCCAACAGATCAATCCAAAACATCCTGAAGTTAGCAGCTAAAGGAGCCAGACATAAAAAGATGCCTGGACAACACAAAGCATCAATCTTTTGTCATCTTTTATTCTTTTCACTTCCAGCAAGAGAAGCACCTAGCCCAGAGAGAGATCTGAAGAAAACATTCACTGCGATGATAATTAAAAAATAAAAGCTACAATGAGAGAAACACATTGGCTACACTCCAACAAGTCCCTCCAAACATCAAAACAAGATGATTGCTTGAATCTAATGCACACTCTACACTGTTTCAAGGAACAGAAGCAGATAACTAAATGTAAGAAGAACACAAGAGGCTAAGGCACTGTGGGATTTCAAATAAGAAAGCACTATATCAAGAAAGCTACATGAAGAGAAAATGTTCAGGGAGATGGTAGAGATATAGAAGCACAAAAACAAAGTGACGGGCTGGCATGCAGCTGTAGACTAAGCGCACTTCTGACCGCAAATGCACACTTGCTCAAACCACATCATGTCTCTCCTCGTGTTTTGATATGAACTTGAGCTACCCTGGAGGGCTGGGTGCAATGGTTCACTCTTCGCCTGTGCAGTAATTATCAGGAATGAATGAATGAATTTTAGGTGTGATACAGCAGCTATCACAAAGAATTTTCACCTCAAATTCACCTTGTTTCTAAAAGGTCCATTAAGAAAAATCAACACAATGGCTCCAAAATACGGTCTGAAAGGAAAGAGCAATCACATCCACTTAATTAATATTAAGCTAGGTGCCACATTTTATTTACTTTACTGACCTGGGTTGTGAGTTCTCCTCATACATGCGTTCCTTGCCTTCCTTAAATAAGCTGATAGTCTGCTTGGTCTTCTTGGTTAGGTTCTCCATGAAGACCCGGAAGTACTCGTTGTCCCCCAGAGTCTCCATTTTGCCCTCGTAGCGAGACAAAATGGTGCGCAGGTGCTGGTAGGTGTCTGGCAGCAGGTCCAGGATGTAAGGGGGGCTGTTCTTCAGAGCCAATTTGGGGTTTTGGCACAGGCGCACCACCTGCAGAAAGGGAGGATGTGGAGGGGAAAATAAGATACAGTTAGATACTAGAAGTGGTTGCAAAAAAAAAAAAAGGTAGATGAGAGAAAAGCACGACAAAGGGTGTGTCAGAAAGAGGTTAGTGAGAAAAGAGGAGAGTGTGAGAGAGAGAGAAAAAATGCCACGATACGTATTTATTCTGTACATCACTAAAACGTTATTTGTGTTATAGACAGAGTCTTGCATATCCTTTTTCTGTATGGGAGCACTTATCATTAGTGCAGGAAATTTTCATGAGGGCCAGACAGACTACAAGCAGAATGGAAAATGCCAACAAAGTCAAAGACTGAGAGAAAGGTCCGTAAAAGCCCTGTCAATCTTAGAGCTTTCACAATGCAGCAAGTCTTCACAATATATAATGGAATATGAAGACTCACTGATTTAATCCTTTAAGGCATCAAGAGTTTATTCACTGCTGTCAGACTACTTGTATCTAAATCATTCTGTACTCAGCGGGAAGCTAATTTTATTAAATTCTAATTTATTTACCATAAAGATGTTCTGTGAAGACTCAAAAATCTTAAGTCAACGCAATAATTCTTCACTACCTCAGCATGTTTAAAGAGGCCGTTGATATGTTAACGCTTCCTCATTTCTATATGCATACATACCTATGTGTGTGTAAATATAAGTGGTAGACAAGATACATCTCTCTCTCTCTTCTATCTTAGATATCACTTTTTTACTAAACATTTGAAGGAGAAATTTGAAAAGCTGAATCACTCATGGTGATACTGACAATGTGGATATAAGCTTCAACTACAGTGAACCATCACAAAATAAAACAAAACCAGTACAAAAGACAACAAAACTTTAAAAAAAAAAAAAAAAGAAGACACAAACTTCAAGTTCAACAGCTTGAACAACATCAATCATTTACAGAACAGAGGGTAAGTTCTGTCATGCGTGAGCTGGGAGAAGATCTTCTATCAGATGGCTTATCAAAGCATGGAAATTTAGGGAATCAACTACATGCTTCACCAGACTGTATGAATGCATGTTACATTCTCAGTAATGTTCAACCTTCCCTCATCCATCCCACTGTTCTGCGGCACTGTGTCTGAGTCACTTCGTTGACCATTACAAAGACACTGGCGGGCAGCCTAGAACACTCTGTATGGACATGGCTGCTGTCATATTTACCACTACATTCAAGGCTAACTTGTTAAATTACAAAACTACGCTTCCATTCAGAAATTAAGGATTCATGTCCCCATTTGAACCTGTGCTAACTGCTTGCAAGCTTCAGTGGTAACCAGACCAGACCAATTTATTATTTACTAATCATTAATAAGTGTTTAAAAATATGAAGGAAAAGCACTCCGAAATTTTCTGTTTGAATTTCCTTTTCTCTTCTTTTTAGAAGTCACTGGTTTATCTTTATGGGAAAATGAGACTTAAAAACTGACACTTTGAGGATTGTGGTCTCTTTACGGAACAACAGCCTCCAGCTGCAGAGATGAAAGCATGTATTCTTATTATGGGGTGGGACAGACTGTCCCTTGAAAAAAAGGGTCATCTCATGAATCCACATCTCAAATGAACCCTGTTTCATTTTCTGAGAGTGTCACATATTAGGAAATATTTGATCTCAATTTGTAAGTAGGCCACTCAGACCAGTCAGTTCATCATCACTGTATCAAATGCCTCTCAAAACGAATGAGGTCACACTTAACCAGTCTGATATTTTAAGCAGTACTGATTCCACAACATACAAAATGTTTTTAGGATGTGGGCCTCCATTGGCATTTGAACACAGGAGGTAGCTTCCTCTTGGTTCTGAGTGTAAATGGACCACAGATTAAATACTTCAGTGAAAAAACATCATATCCATATCCATATCCATTAAAGTATAAATACTGATAAAAATTAAAAATACAGAGTTGTCTCCAATATATATTAAGATACATAACACATTGTAGTGTTGGATACAAGATCAAATTTAAATGTTAAGAGCACCGAGAAATTCAACTAGCACAACTGTCTTTTTGAAGATTAGTCATGAGGATTACCGATATCACATCAAGCGTTAGACTGACGAGATAAACTTGAAAGAGTACTGATTACTTCATTTCCTTAATAAAAGAAAAAAAACTGAACTAATTCAGGTGCAAGTACAAATGGCTTTGAACAACTTCTATTGAATGTTAACTGTAACACACTAGAGGGATAGCAGTTCCACATTTTCTGTATCTTCTGTGTATTTTGGATAATTTGCTTGTGGTTAATATCTGGGTAACAGCCAGTTTCTCATTTGACCACATGGGCAGCCAAACTGAAAATAAATATGCCTTCAGTAGGCTATCATTATCAACACTGTGCCCTCATTCCTTCAACCCTTCTGCAGGCCTCCAAATGAAGGTCTGCACTGGTTATGTTCGAGACCAGATAAGACTGTTTCCAAGGTTACACCGCTACCATCTACCACACTAGGGCTTGTACCTAAAAATTAGCCAAACACACGTGCGTGCGTGCACACGTTGAAGGCCTCAACAACAGAGCGCTCTAGTATATCAATGTCAATCAAGGCTACTGTCCTGAAGTAAAATGCTGACTGCCTTCAAGCTAAACTGCATTCCATTCATCTCTTTCTGTCTCATTCTCTCCTGGCTCACTCTACACCTGGCATAGACCTGGTAGTTTTTCTACATGAAGTTCAACTCGTTCAAAGTTTAACCAGCTTGAAGGAAAGTTGGATGTGGTTGAATTTTTGTTGAGCTTTAGCTGTAAACAGGCGATTTTTTGCTTCCTTGTTTCTGCAGAGCTCAGAGATCATTCCTGGAAAACATATTTTGTCCTCAGTCTAGCAAACTGTAGCAAAAGGACTATTTGTTAATTCCCTGAAAGTTTTTGGATTTCACAATTCGGATAATGTTTTTTTAAGAAAGTCTGATGACAAACCATGGTTTGCAACCAAATTATGTTCTTATCCTTTAGAAATTTCACAACTGCATGAGACCACCAAAGTGTGCTTTGCATCTAGACTAAAAAAAGTCCAGCTCCATGAATTAAAGCTGTTTCAGACACAGTAATGACAGACCACTGTCTCCCTACACTTGTTTTGGCACAAAAGAGAAGAGAAGACAAATGAAAATATAGCAACATGCTAAAAAAGGAGCACAAGTTCTTTCACCAGATACTAATTTTAAATGCCAGAACAAAAGTGACAAAATAAAATATGTTCAGACTTTCATACACCTCAAATTTATTATGTATGTAAAGTGACAATTAAGGTATTGGTGAATTCAGACAATATGATTTTTATGTGTGTGGATATGATCATTAAAATAATACTGTCTTGTATGAAGCCTCAATATTCAGAAAAGCCCAGAAATGTGTCACTGAGCTGCACTACAACAGCAACAACAACAAAAAAAGTTTTTTTTTGTATTCAAATTATCTTTAGGGAGCTCTTAAACCTAAATTCACCATGCCTTTGTGCCTAAACAAGCAAACTAACCGTTACCAATGTTTCCCATTATGACTAGTGGTGACAATTTTCACACCAACAACTCCAGGTTTTGATTAATGAATACCTAATTAGCCTGAAGCATGTCAGTGACTGTAATGCAGCACCTCGTGGTCAAACTTTTAATGTTTTAAACTTTAATTTTTAGCTTAACCCTGATATAGGTGGCCACACCAAGAAAAAAACCTTGGTCAGGCACCACAATTTTGGTTTTTAAGTCTAGAGCTTTAACACTGGGATGTAATTATTAAGGTTTGTTATGCCACATACTTTATGGATAACTAATGCAGGAAACCCTGAAGGGAAAAAATTAGCCTCATGTTTGTGATAAATTTTAACCTAGTCCTGTGAAGGAGGTCTCTGCATAGAGAAACTACATTATTACTATGCAGGTGTTTGTCTTCAGTATGTGTTGGGCTGTGGTTTTCCTTTAGACAGTCATAAGCAATATATCTGCTGCTATTATAAAGTCTGTGGTGAGTCAAAAATACTTTTTGTCTAATACCTTCTCCAAAGGTAAGATGTTCTTGATGTTCACCTTGCTGGTGGAGGCCCTCCACTGTTTTACTGGTCTGATGAGTATGGTAAATTATTCTCATACAGTAAACTGAAAAAGCTAACCTAACTGTGCAGTTGTGTAAGGTCATCCCGCCAGTCATCTTGTCTGAATGTCCAGACAAAAAAAAATCTGAAACACTGTTTAACATTCACTCAAAGCAGAAATTTTAAAAAAGACTGACAATGTAGTTTTACTTGTGTTTTTGTGTTTGCGTTAAGCACAGTAACTAAATTTGAGCAGTCTAAGCAGACAGACATCTACCACACATGCTAATGGAGCAAAATAATCTGGAATGTGGTTTCTTAATCATAGCTTTGTAAAAGGACTTGGTCTCTTAACATCAGAGCTCTAAGCTAAGGGCCTCAAAGAGGAAGAAGAGACACAAAAGAGTGTCTTGTCTTCCTCTTCACTCTCATATTGCTGTGTGAATCTCACAGGAAACTGGGGGTCAAACTGTTAGAGACTTCTCCGAAAAGTGGAGCTGTGAAATGAGTCTCCCCTGTGAAAGACCATAATTGGCTTTTCTTTTTTCGACAATGCTTTGTTTCAGTTTCCAAGTGCTGACAGACAGTAAACTGCAGACATTTGAGCAACATTGTACAGGACTGTTACTCTCCTATTAGTTCCTGTAGTATAAGTCTATTGCCACAAATGCGCTCAATTCACCTCCTGTGTGGCATCTTTTTCAGCCTTCTCTGCCCTCTTTCCTTATTATTACTAATGTTAATGAGAGACCTTAGTTTTTAAACGTGCTCCAACAAGCTACGCGTAGATGCACCATGCTAAGAAAACTAGTTAGCAGAAAATGGCACAGTACTGACAAACAGATGTGTTTAAGGAACCCTTTCTCTGTTTGTGGGCTAGCGTTAATGTTTGGCTAATTTAAAAGTGTGTCTTTTTAAGGTGTCTGAGGGGAGCCAGGCACTTAAAGTCCAAACAATACCGTTCAGGATAGCAAATTAGCTCACGTTGGCCAACCCTGTCTTCTCCCAGCTGACTAGCTAACTTAGCGTTAGCGCCAGACCTGCAGCAGTCGAAGATTAGCTAGCTTATCGCTAGTTAGCTGCGGTTAGCTAGCAGTCGCCTGAAGCATCCAAGGCTCTGGCTAACATTAACGGCTACTTATCGTTCGTCATTATCTTACGAACCTTGTCCATCAGTTTCCAGCATTTCTCCACCGTCTTTTTGTCCACGGCCCCGGGCTGGTGATGGGAGTGGAGGTGGTGATGGTGTGGCTGGAAGGCATCCTTCATCATTCCGATGAGCCCCCCACCTTTCTTGAGGTTCCCTGCCATGTTCGGGCTCGGCTAGGGTCGGCCAGAGCGGCAGACAGGCGAGACAGGGCAGGGGTCAGGGGGACCGAACCGCCGCCTGGAGTTAGCTGGATCGGGCGATGGTGATCCGGCACCCCCGGCGAGGACAGCGCCCGAGTGGCGAATCCGAGCCAGGGTCCGACGGGGGTAGAGGGGGTGGGGTATGACTATCGGACAAAGGCTCCCATCGGTAAAGTTAACATCAGTTTTTCAGATATTTGTCCGGAATATGACGAAAACAAGCCCCTCAGTCACTCACACACAGTGCAAGTCGCTGTGTGCTGCAGCTAGCTGCGCTGCTCTCTGTCTCTCTCTGCAGGGACCCACGCAGGCTAATTAGCGGAGCACCGGACCTGTCTCTGCTCGCCCTCAGCTGGAGGACAATGGCACCGTTTCTCTGCCCCGAAGTCTTGTGGACTGGAGCGTGTCCTCTCCTCTTGACAACCCCCGATGTCGTTCCCCTTTTTTCGTCAGCAGCAGCAGCTCTTTACGCCTGTGCTGTGTCTTGACGGGAAGTTCAGTGGCTGTGTGACAGTGTCAACCCTCCTCTGCGGGCTGTGAGGCTGACGACAGAGAGCACTCACCGATGACTGAAGAGAGGAAGTTGAACTTGAAACTGCGAAAGATTTGCGGAAAAACACGGGAGAAGGGTTGAATAAATAAATGTGGGAATTAACCATTGCCCAGTATTTTTCTGTTTCCCCCCGTGACGTGTATGTGCGGCCCTTTCCTTTCCTGTACGTCCCCTTCCGCCACCCCCCTCCGTCAAAACCCAAATTCCACGCCTTCTCTGTGCGCGTTCACGACTCATGAATGTTGCCGGGCGCGCGCCTCGGTCTGTGCGGCATTCATTAGACGTTCAAGGGATGCTAAGTGCAACCCTGAATTCTCGCTTTGCTGGCCTTGGTTACCCCTGACAACAAAGGACGCTTTGACATGTCTCACCAAAAGTAAGGATTCAATTACATGGCCTGTGTGCACGAGCTAAAAAGGCAACTGTGCCTCAGTCATGTTGTGATTGGCTCCTGTTACAGTCAATCAACTATCAATCGAGACAGACATATAGTGTCATGGCAACTCTCTCAGCAACCAGAACCCCACAACAAAGGCTCATCCCTGTATGTAGTTAGTGTACGCCCAGTTAAGTGTATAGTTTGTGTGCTCTAGGGTCTAAACAGGCAACCTCACAGCAAGTAAATATGGCTCCAAAGAAAAAAACAAAAAAGACCACCAAGAAGAATCCTGAAAAAAGTAGTTTTGCTCATTAGATAATCCCTTTTTAGCCCTTCTGGTGGTTAACTCTAGGTTTTTACAAGTGTTTTTGTCTTGTTGCAGGTGAAAATGATTTGGAAGCAAAGTACAAGCGCAGCATTCTGGATATAGCCATCCTGCAGGATCACATTGGTGAGCAGCAGTTTTAAGTTGAGTCACTTTGTATTATGTAGGTTATTTTCATGTAAAAGTATGTATTAGTCAAAGACCATTTCCATGGAAGTACTGTAATTATCAATTGTTTTACTGGCCTTCTTCACTGATTTACATTCAAACTCATCATAGGGTCAAATATGTTATGACTTATGGTAGTTGGTGGTTAGTGTGGTAGCTTAATACATTTAAGAAAACACTGTGCTTTAGCATGATTTTGAGGTATTGGTATTTGCACTATTCTGTGCTACTTTCTCCTTAAACTCCACTGCATTTCATTGAAAAATACTTTACTTTCTGAGATCTACAATTTTGAGGTACCTTCCTGATAATATGTTAAAACATACTGTATTACAAGTATGCTCAGGTGCAACAGTAAAATTCTTCTTATACATTTATAATTCTCTGATGATAATTCAGTAATGTAGTGCGGTCAAAGCAGCCATCTTTCTGCATCTCGTCACATTGCCTTTACATTCATTGATGTATGTGTTTGTGTGATTACTACAGCCTTACAGTGTGAGTCTGTAATAAAGGTCCAGTCTGATAGGGCTGACCTAATCAGACGCATGAGAGACATGGAGCAGAAGCTGCAGCACGAGAGACAAGACCGCAGGGACATCAACTCCGGTATGGTGCAGACAGGGCATGAATCAACAATTAGTCTCTCTTTTAATAACCTGAGATAAAGCATGGATCCCTTTGGGACTAAGGACAAGGGCCACGTTTGCCAAGGTTAGGGTATTTTTTAAGGAACAAAAGGTCTAATTAGCTGGGTGCCTAAGCTGATTGCTGCATTAGCTTTACAAAGTGAATCAGTAACGAAGGCAAAAGTCTGACATTGTTGACACATATGTCATTGTAGACCTCAGTCGGCAGTACAAAACCATGCAGACAGAGCTGACCAACAAGGTAAAGAGGCTGGAGAAGGAGGTCAGTCAGCTAAAGGAAGAACTTGGTATGGATTCATATACATCTCTATACTTAGATGAATAAAGACATACTCGTTGGTTTCAAAGTAAAGGTGATTATGTACACGTATGCATTTGTCTGCTTAAGTCCTATGTCAGGAGGAACTAAGGCGAGAGAGAAGACAGCGTGAGCAGGTGGAACAGGAGAAGAAAAGCACCATAGCTGACCTTCAACACAAGCTGGACAACATTGAAACAGACTATGAGAAGATCCTGCATGTGAGTCTCAACATGGGCCGAATAAAATTATAACTTGTACAAGTAAGTGATTTGTGCAGTGAAATCAACTTTGTGTGAACTCAGTCTCTGGTTTTTATCACTGAATGATGGGCAGAGAGCAGCATCTCTCCGTGAGTGTCAGGTGAAGAATAGTGCCTGTGTTTCACAGAACAGTGCTTAAAGCAACACACAACACTCTTAATGACAGGTCAGGTGGAGTGTGGTTCCTCTTTAGGGACAGTTGTGTGTGCATGATTGCACTGTGCTAGGCAGGTGACTTGAGGTGAAATGATGGACTGGTCTGAAAGCAGTTATACTCAAGAACTCAAGAGTCTGGTGTTTAAGATTTAGTGGCATCTAGTGGTGAGGTTGCATATTGCGACCAATTGAATACCCCTAACCTCACCCTCCCCCTTCAAGTGTGAAGGAAAACCTACAGTGGCAGCTAATAAGATGAAAAATGTAAATGTGAATGTGAAAGGCCCTCACTAGAGTGAGTGTTTGGTTTGTCTGTTCAAGGCTTCTGTAGAAACATGACGATGCTTTGTGAAGGAGAACCAACTCCCTCCGTAGATATGAAATTCTTATTCTGAGCTAACAAAAACACAATTGTTTTATATTCTTATTTTACACTGATGAAAACATAATACTTAATAATACTGCTCTATCTCTGCCAGTAGATTCCCCTAAATCCTCCACATAAAGTTGCCATGTGTGTAATTTTTTGGTTTTTGTCTTTTGTTTAGAGAATAATGGGTCACTCCTCATTGAAATGGCTGAAGTCTGTGTCTTTTTTTAGAGTGATATCACAGCCATACATGTAGGAGCTCTAAGGGTACAGCAGGGGGTCATCAGGTTTTGCTCTTAATCTTTTTCGGAAGGCAAAGCCTGTGTTAAACAGAAGGATTACTATGTATTGTAACTGGTACTGCGCAGTAATCGACTTTCCTACTGCTGCACTGCTACTTACATGAAAGAGAATCTTTTTTTTTTTCCAAACCAGGGTCTTAGTCTCATACAGTAGTTTTCTCCATAAAAACCTATAGGTTAACATGACACATGAGATGGCACTGTGCTAAAAACAGCTTTACAAATGCATTGGACAGGTTGTCAGCTGTCACAAACAGATTGGCCCTTTTGACATTTGACATAAGCAAAGGTGAATTTAAAAGTGTGTATTCCCATCATTTGTTTTTTCTTCTACAGAGCTACAGAACATCAATATGCAGGTTAACCTAGAGGTAAATCACTGTCATGCTTACAGGGAGATATGAGAAGTTTTCTGACTGATCACACACAGCAATCAGTGATATAAGAAGTCTTATTGATCTGTTTTTGGTTTCAGGACAACATGCCCTTAGTCCTCCTAAACCTTCTTTTAGAGCTGTTTCATGTCAATAGTATCCATAACAAAGGTGAACAATGTTATGCTAACGCTTAGTTATAGTAAGTTACTTCAGACCAGGATGATAAGACTGTAAGAGGTTGAAAATCTTGGAATTTTAAATGGGATTACAGAGAGCGCAGGCACATTTTCAGCGTGCAGATCTTCAAAGATAAGTGATTGAGCCTGGAGGCCTGTCAGAGGGCTTAGCCTGTGATTACAGAACTATGAATTTAATATGTAATTATCATTATTTTTCTCTTTCCTGGTATGACACAGAATCTCATTATGCTCTTCTCATCAACTCACTCCTGAAACTCATCAGAGTTAAAGGTGTTTAAGGAGGGCAAAGGATATCATGTTAGACAGCTGGGTGATTTAAAGGGAAAATGTCAGCTTGCATCTCATTTTCACTAATGTGTTCCGCAGGAGACTCTAGACAGTCTGACTTCCCAGCTGTCTGTGACTCGACAGGGTTGGGAGGACAAGAACACAACCCTTCATCAAAATTACAAGGGACTGCTCTCTGAATTTGGCCTGGATGCACTGGACATCTAAAAGTCAGGCGCCTCACAAACCAGAGCAGCTGCTCCTCTCAGTGAGACGCATTTGTTCATCTACAGCTCGCCTCTACAAGATTTGACTGATGCATCTGTGTTCGGTTAAAACGAAAGTGACGTCCGTGACAGCATCATTTTGCAGCTCAGGATTTACTATGCATACAATGTGGATGGATGCTGCTATTATGTAATATTATAACATCAGAGTCCAAAATAGTCTGAGTTATCTATGCATGTATTCAGCATTTCACCATGAAATGTCTGTAATGTTGTGTAATGCCCACTAGATGTAGCAAATGATGAATGTTTATGGTCAGGAAGATGGTGGCCAGAATATCTTAGTTACACAGAGAGTGATATTGTGGATTTTGGAATTTTTATGTTTAAAAAACATTATGTACTTTTTTTTTCTTGAGAAAATATATTTCTTTAGCCAAATAAATTATGTGAGGACTTCACTGCTGGGCTAAACAATGTATGAAATGACTCATACTGGGTTAGAGTAAAGACCACTGAAATCTAATAACAACCAAGCATGTAAGCAAAAACAGCAATGTAGTGTAGGCACAATGCTCAGGCTGTGCTTAATGCTTTGTCAGAGGACCAGAGGCCAAATATAGTAACACGCAAGAAAGCATGAGATGAAACTAACCCCTTGAACCGCAGACATGTAAGAGACGATACTAAAACCACCGCTTAACTGTAAAACAACTGGACTGCAGTGTTTTCACACAACCCACAACAAGGACAAAGCAGATATTATGAGAAATTAAAGCATCAAAAGTAAACAAAAAGTAATGTTCACTATGAGGTAGAACTAGCCATATACAACAACAAGAACACGGCAAAATAACAGTTAATGATGCAGGAAATATGATTCAGCTGCCCAGCATCGATAAAACTCGACTTTCCCTGCGGGGAGTCAGATAAACAGATTTAACTTCCAAGGCTGTCGTTTATGCGCCTTTTCATGACCCAGTACATTTTTTTTAGCTTCTCATCTGTGGGGTAATGAATCATTTACTCTGGGATTAAGATAATTCTGAGCTCTAACGACCAATTAACACAGGAACTCAAGAGGCCTTTATCTGAAAACCAATATTTTCTCCTCAAACCACAAGGAGCTGCTGCCTTCAGAGAGTATGTGTTTTCTATTTGTTTAGGGTTTAATGGGGCTGACTGTCGTCATCCCAGTACTGGAAATCAGATGAGCACAGTGCACCTGTTAGACACAGAAAACCACAAAAATGTCGTTGGTAGTAGTCAGCCTTGTATTCACTTCTTGCGTATGTTGGTGGAGGAAGTACTTAAGAAGAGCACCAGTACAGAAATGTTAAATGCTAAACTCCTGCATTTAGAACCTAATTAGGTAAAAATATACAAGTGTTATTTAAAGTATAGTATTTTATAAATCAATTTTGAGTATGGGAGGTAAAAGTACTTCTTGCTATGAAAACAGCTCCTGTATTTTAAACATATTAACATATTATTGAGAGATCAATACTGATGCATCAGTGCATGTAACATTGTTTGGAAGGCCGTGATGTAGCTCTAATGCTTTAACATAGCATCATACTGTTGTAGCTGGTCAAGATGTAGCTAGTTTAAATATTACTATTTATACAGATATTTTAGTCCAATGGTTTCCAACCAAGGGGTCAGTCAGGCCCCCCTCCAGGGTCGCAAGATGAATCCTAGGGGTCAAAGATGAGAGGAGAAAAGACAGGAAAAGTGAGATCCTTCTGCCTTAAATGTGCAAGTAGTTTTTCTATTCATCTCTAACTGTTGTTTTTTTTGTGTATTATTGGGTATGTTTACCTCTGGGCTTCCAACAGTCTAACCATCTGGGATTTTTGGGGAAAAGTGTCTTGGTCGGAACTACTAATAACACATAAACATCTGTAGTGTTACAGTAGAAACAAACTTTAATAGATGTTGCTTGTTTAGGCTTTAAGCCCATTACTTGTAATACATATCTACTAAAATTTATGCAACCAGTAATAAAATACAGTTTTACTTACACTTTATTCTACAGATTTACATTATTTGCACATCTAGCAGACAGAAAAAACACCACTTCATCCACATTGCCCAGGATTAATGAGCTGATTATTATAATATTGACCCTGCTAATGCTTGGCTGCTGTCATTGATGCATTTGCTCAGATTTAATGACGCTCTCTAAAAAAGTGGAGTCATTATCGAAAGTCACTGATGTGTTCTTTAACCTTTGGAACTTTAATCCAAGGTCAGCGAAGAGTTTATCAACATTTAATATAAATGAGTTTTGTGACTGTCTTTTTCTGTGAAACATTCAAAGATCTGCTGCTATTGTCACATGTTATATCAGACTGACTGGCTTCCACAATAAAGGCTGCTTTAATTTTTCTGATTAATATCTAACAATGAATACTGGCTGCTGCACATCCACTGGAATTAGACTCGGCTGTCTGCTGTTCAGCTTCTGGGCGTTGGTGCAACCAGATGGCCTCCAGCTGATGAATCAAGATGCCCATACTGTGATTTCCCATGGAGGCATGTGCAGGAGGGACACCACATACAAATACACCCACACGTGCACACACGCCCTCACATTAAAACCACCCATCCACATGCACACGCACGCACGCACGCACGCACGCACGCACGCACGCACGCACACACACACACACACACGCACACACACACACACACAACTAGATAATCAATGCTTTCCCATCTGTGGGCCATCGATCAAGACAAGAATGAATAGTGAGGGAACGAAACACAAATTAAATGAAGCTCCATTTTATTTCTCTGAAAGACAAACAATGCCAAGATGTTTTGGTCAATATGTTCAACAACAACTGTCAGCAAACAAAAGGCTATATAACAGCCTTGACAG
The DNA here is from genome assembly GCA_029783805.1 of Acanthurus tennentii. Lineage (NCBI taxonomy): Eukaryota > Metazoa > Chordata > Actinopteri > Acanthuriformes > Acanthuridae > Acanthurus > Acanthurus tennentii. The sequence goes on from JAPZDZ010000024.1 coordinate 13,782,616, forward strand.
CATCTCACCTTGGAGAGAATTCTTGCACTCTGAATACCTTTTCTTTGAGCACACAGCAACAACAACAACAACAACAAACCTTTTTGCAATTAATTGCCAGCAAATCAATAGGAAAGCTCTCACCTTAAAAAATGTGCACCGGTCTCACTGTGAATTAGGTTGTTTCCACTGATAGTCTGTTATGTCTTTCAAATGGAATTCTTTGATCTAGTGCTCATTAGTGGCTGTTATGGGGCGGATGTATACATGCATGCTGTTAACCTTGGGAAACCTGCTGTCAGAAAAGAGAAAGCCATTGTTTGAAAAAAAGTATGCAATCTTGGCAGTAGAGATGGAATGAACTGAATTAACAATTGCTAGTAGAGAGCAATAAAATCATTCTGAAGGCAGTTATAGACCCACAATATTCCAAATATCTGTATTTTATGTTTTGGCTTCCTCGAACTGCACACAGAATTTGTGAGGCTGCAAAAAAATCAGAATTTCATGAGAAGGAAATGCCAAAAAAATCCCCACATTTATTTACATGGAATGAGGCTGATAAGAAAAGTCTGTCTTCGAGTATACAGGATGTGAGCTGTTAGCGTGGCAAAATGCATCAGACTCAGTACACTAGAACTCCTAAATCCTTGCAGAATAACAATCAACCACAGAGAAATTGGTATTGCTATGTGCTACAAACTGGGTAAGCATGAGGAGTGAGGCAGACTTTCACACACCTCTTCAGGCACTCATCATGGGCTCCATAAATCCAACAGCAGCTAGGCAGTGGTGGGTAGAGGTGCACTGAATTTATGGACCTGGAGCACCAGAGGCCAAAGGAGAAGCATGAGCATGATGAAGCACACTTGACACAGCGGTGACATACAAGTGGCGGTGAGTGTTTATGCACATGTGTGTCAGGGTTAATTTCATTGATGAATAAATTTCCTCAGGGTTTATAGTTACAGTTTATCCTATACCTTAATGTTTTTTTTTTTTCAAAGACAATTTTTTTACTGGCTAGAAAGAGATGACAACTAATTAAAAACTAACTTATAACGACAAAAACCGTGATTGAATATATTGTCTCCAATGTCAACGAATAAAATGGACATAAAAAAAGATCAAAATCTTAAGAAGGTTTAAGGAAAATGTTAAAGAGTAAATTCCATCATAATATTTGTCAATGACACTTTTCCACTGACTAAAACGAGATTATTACTAAATAAAATATTATTCTGATGGTGACAAGAGCTTTATATACATTTATTAATAGGCCTTCAGTTGTTAAAAGGAAGGAATGAAGAAACAGTTTTAAGGAAAAAAGTCATTTCAGTTTATAATCAACATTTTTTCAGTGGCTTAAATGAAACAACAACTAAATAAAGTTATTCACAGTGAAAAAAACTGATGAAGTCTGCTGATGACAGTTTTAATGAATAAAATCAAGGTAAATAGGGTGAAAATATGAGGGAGGGATGAGGAGCAGTGTGACAAGACAATTCCTGTACCAGTTGATATTCTGGTTGATGTCTGGTTTAAATCATACTATGGAAGTACAAAAGTGTATGGCAGTGTAGTGACTGTTGACATAAATCTGTTTCCTTTCTGAGGGAAGAACCTGTTCCCTTGAATGTCAAACACTCAACTTAAAAAAGGATCCATATATCATACACACTGCACTATTTCTTGTGACCCATCAACTAA
>JAPZDZ010000024.1:13784404-13801040 GCA_029783805.1 Acanthurus tennentii
TGAATGTCAAACACTCAACTTAAAAAAGGATCCATATATCATACACACTGCACTATTTCTTGTGACCCATCAACTAAGATTGCAAAGATGAATCAGAAAAAATTTTAAGGTGGATTTGCCAACATGACATGAGAATTAAAATGAGAAACTGAACTTTAAGTGGTGCAAACATGTTTTACATAGCACCTTTCAGCAACAACTATGCATTTCCTGCTTGTTAGAAGGCATGTGGGTGAGTTTGCTGCAGATGTGCACTGTGACATGCAGGTTGGTGACACACTGACAAAACCTGTCATCTCCAATGCTGCAGTGGGAAGAGACAGGCTCTCAGAGAGGCAGCCTAAATTAAACCGTAAATCAGATGCAGGGTGTTTTGTGGCGTTCATTCACTATCCTGAGGAGAGACAAGTACCCTCTGAAAATCACAGTGATAGATGGACTACGGTTGAGTGGGTGCGAATACAGCACATGAGTGAGTTGTTAAACTCATTAGCATCCGTTAAGACTTCCCACCCACACAAATTCTCAGATATTCAACTGATTCTCAAGTGTGCAGACCTATAATTCAGTTATGGGAGAGAAACAAGAGGTAGATGCATCAACGCCTTCTGGTTCATGCAACAATCATCGAGTTTACTCAGCTAGAAACCCATACGTCCTCATACTGCCTCTCTGCATGCGCATATGTCACAACAACAAAGCAGGTGCACTGTCTAAATATTCCTCCCAGTTGAATAATAAAACTTGAAAAACAATGTGCACTCAGGAGCTATTTAGCATGACAGATCTAAACAGCTAAGAAGGTCAAATACATCAGAGTTAAGAAGAGACAAAACCAGAACCCCAGGGAACAGAGATTGTTTTAAGAAATGTATTTGTAATGGAATAAAAATGTCAACGTAAGAAAATAAAGAATAAAAAAATATAGCAGCCCGAACCCTGCCAACGTTCTCAGTGGGTCTCCCAGCGAAGGTCGCCCAGTGTTTCAGTGGGATTTGTTTTAATTCTTACTCTACTGCTCCTCACTCCTTCAAGGTAATTGGCAATCTCATTCTGACTACGCTTGATTTAGCACCCCTGTAAATGTTTTCAGTGTTTAAGAAGTTAGCATTGGGTGCAGCGACAGCCTTCTTGCTCTCATGAGTTTCTTAGTGACATTCAGCAAATGGATAGAAACTTCTTTTATGAAACTGGTAATGAATTTTTTTTTTCTTGGCTATTTGCATTTAACAAGTGATTATAAAAAGAAATATGGAAAGTTAACATGAACTCTCTGTGAGGAGTTGTTTTTCCCATTATGCTCGCAATCTAAGAATGTGTCCATATGTATGTGCATCTAAATGGCATAGTGAGTCTGTATAAACAGTATACACGTAAGTCTGCCTATTAACATAGTCAAATGACTGTCACAACACTTTGGACCATTACTGGGGAACCAGTATTGATCATACTGTATTTACACACCTCCTGAAGGACAATAGTGGCTCATTAGTTAAGGATTAAGTGTAATGGCATTACTGATGCTTCGGCAGATGAAAATAAAATGCCTCTGTGATTTCATTTTAGTGTCTGCTGGGTGAAAAATCAAGCAGATTTGATGCTGTTTCAAACACTGGTGTGTTCTCGTGGGAGTTCACAGCCACTGCAGACCTAAGTTGAAATGCCATCTGAAGTCTTGAAACACCCTTTCAGCAACTGATTGATGTGACATTAAAAAAGTGTGAAAAAAGCCCCCTCAAATAGAAATTCCAGTCATTTTTGATTCCAGTCACCCAAATGCTCAGAAACATCAATTCGCTGAAAAAAAAATCTGTATCAGTGCAGTTGTGCTAACACTGCGGTTCACTCCAGGTCTGTCAGCGTGCCACCCACCAGAGCCTCACATGTTCACCAGCTTCTGAGACAGCATACCAATCATAACTGCTCGTGCAAAAAAACCCAGCTGATTTAATAAGGAAAGAGGCAGTTTGGGAGAACTCATGTGGGATGTTACTGTGCAGATGAAATGATAAAACACATGACAAAATGATTCATCAACAGTGTGATGCATCATTATTCCTCGTTGGCAAAAACACAATAAAAGATCAGAGTGAAGGCATCATACCAGAGTGGTGATACCGAAAACGTTGGGATGCTGTGTAAAACGTACACAATTTCTGACATATATACAAGCTAAAAGGAGTACAAAGACAATATTTTTAATGTTTCACCTCATCATCTTCATCAACATTTGAAAGTATGAGCTTATTTTTTGATTTGATGCAAGCAACATATTGAAACAAGTATGGGCAGGAACAACAAAAGACTCCTCAAAAAACACCCATCTGGAACATTGCAGAGTTAAATAATTCACTGGTAACAGGTGATGGTGACATGAGTGGGTGTGAAAGGGAGGAATCATCAAAAGCCTCAGTCATTCACAAGCAAGGAAGGGTCGAGGGTCACCATCAGGATTTTACTACTATTCTGTTTTCATTGAAGTTTCACGCAGCATCCCAGCTTTTTGAAGTGAAGGATGAGATGTGACCCACTGACAACGAAGTGAAAAGAACACTTTTTTTTTCTCTGTTGCTACTTTGAAAGAGCACATACAGACAGTTTTTAATCACGACAACCTGCAGGTAACAAAAAATAACAAGGATGGAAAGTGAACGTGGCTAATAAAAGTACAAGAGAGACACTGCAGCAGTTCCTTCAAGCCGTGTCGGGTTGGTGGCCTAGTTTTGAGGGACAGTGATTGAACCTGATGGGCAGATTTGAAATGATGGACACATCAGAGATGAGCAGGGAGCAGTGCAGACAGCTGGATGGCCGCTGATTCCTGCCGTGCAACAGTCGGGGCTATCATACAGAAAACAAGTTGGTTCTGTAGGAAAACACTACATATTGTGTCACAGTCTATGCAGAAGGTAACTAAAAACTCTGTTTGCTGGTGTTTTGATCTCATTGTTTCACTATTGGAGGTATGATTGATATATGCAAATAAAGATAAATAAAAACTTAACAAATACATTTGAAAAAGTAATTAAATTGACTTTAATTATTTAATTTTACCATCTTTAAAAATAACTGGCTGAATCACTCTCAGTTAGGCTCTCAGTTGAGATAAAAAAATCAGTCTCTAAGCGATCTAATTATCATATTTCAACTTGATTTTATTGATTAATTTATTTTGCAAAAGTATGAAGAGATCAGGGAGTATCTTGGCTGATTTGGGCTGAAACGCTTCTTGATAGCAGCGTGTAAAACACCACATTCAATAAAAGATTAACTGCCTCAACATTTAAACAAACTCAAGCCATATGCTGATATAAAAAGCCTTTCACTTCACCAGGGACTTTGGTTGCTTCTGATATATGCTGGGTTTCATTTGGTGTTACTGGCTCATCCTCATGAAACTTTAATCCATTTTTAAAAATGTGAGATGGAGAAAAAAAAACAACCTCAACGGAGTGAATACTGTGCACAAGACTGGCATGTGGTTTTAAATGAAAAATCATAAAGAGAGAGAGGGATGAGACATTAAATGTGCCGTAGTATCAAAGATGTAGGTCAGATAGAGGAAAGGAAAGCGATGTCAAGACGCAGTGAATGTGTATGTGTGTGTAGCCATCATGTTTAAAGCAGGAATTCAAATCAGAAGTTCTTCTTTCAACCACCGCTTTAGCAATCAGTCATTCGATCAGCACCCGCCAACCCCCTCTGGACATGCATCGCTGTCTTTCAGAGATACCAACAGTTAAAACATTTTTTTTAATAGAATATCACTACTAGAAAAGAAGTCCATGTGTCTGCATGTCTCTGTTTGTTTGTTTTCTAGGTTCAGTTGAGTTTGATGTCTTCTCAAGGCTGTGGTGCTTTCTTCAGCCACAAGATAAAACTTATGGTTTTTGGCACTTTCAAAATAAAAAGATTTGAAGGATGACCTTGCATTAGTCTGTTCGTCTCTGCAGCTCTTCAGAGGCAAGATACGTTCATACAGTAAATTGTCAGATAAAAAAGGAACTTGTTCAAAGTTTTTTTTTTTAAAGAACAATTGAATAACAATATTCAGTACTGATAATCCAACAGAGGACAGAAATAATTTAAAAAGGAAAAAAAGAAACAGCACAATGATAAATGACTGAAAATACTGCATAGTACAAATGCCCCGTAGCTGTTTTCGTCCATTCTCTTTTACACGGTACAAAGGGCCAACAGGGACAGACCACAACAAGACAGACTCATCAGTTTCCCAAGGAGATTTCCAAAACTGACTACCAGCTGTTGCCTCCAGGGCAAAACAAAGTTTGCAGCACTGTCCTGCCCTTTGAGATCAAGCTCCAAATGGCTGAATCAAAAAACCATGTGACTTTTGATCCCTGGAAAGTAAAGAGGTGGCTTCTGGGAAAGACAGTCCTGTTGGATTCGCTGGGCGTTATTCAGGTTCACTGCTATTTGTGGTCTTGTCCCACTCTATGCTCTCCTCACTGTGTGTGGGAGAGGGCAGGGCCCCAGTGGCCCCCGCAGGACGCATCCTCAGTCCCTGGAAGCGCCGGCACTCGGGGCAAATGCGGATGTGGCTGCAACCCCTCGCAACCAAGGCAGCCTCCTGCGCCAGTCTGTGAGAGAGGGGCTCAGGCAGTCCGGTGCCCCCGCACAGCTTGCCATTGCTGAGGCTGACGGCGGCGGCTCGCGCCCGACGCTCCTCCAGGGGTAAGGGTCGTGAACGCATCATTGAAGTGGCCCGCCGGCGCCTCACCTGCAGGCTGTCGCGACACAGGACGATCCCCTGGAGCTCCCGCAGCATCTCCTCACACACTGACTGCTGCAAGCACACACACAGGTAGAAAAAGATAGGGGAGAGGGGGATAAGAGAGGGAGAGAGAGGGAGAGAGGCCAGACAACTCACTGACTGACTGACTTGATCATGACAGACTCATGGACATCACAGACACACAACTCATATATTTCATGGTTATCCTTATACAGCGGGAACAACAAAGGAAAAAAAAAACATACACAGTGGTTCAAATGTAATTTTAGGCATACCTCTCAGACACATACAGACACGTAACACACACAATTTATCTCCTTGACTGATGATCGAGCGTTCCACTGGATATCTACAGTATGTAAACTCAAACGAGTACAATGACAGACATGATACTGCAGCGCAGGTGCAAGACAGGAGAGGCTGATTATCAATCCACACATGCTGCACATGAGCACAGTAACTACTGAGATGCACACAGATATAAACCCCCCCCCACACACACACATACACATACACACAAACACACACACACAAGCACACAGAGTTAGAGTGAAACATTGATTTATGCTACCAAAAAAGAAATCACATGAGTTGGTTTTTGACTTTCACATTCTGAATGTTTATTGAATTAAAATCACAGTGGCGAGTCCATTTGTAAAGACAGTTATCAAATGTCTTTGAGAGTAATCACATCAGAAATAATTGGAACACTGCATGCACATCTTTCTCTGATGCATTGCTCGCCCATTTTTTTAAAAATGTTTTTATTAACGCCGTCCTCAGGTTCCCCCCGCTCGGCCTTCATTATCTGCATTGATCATTTGCTGGAATTTTAAGCTGGTTTTTGTCCTGAAAACGCTTCTTCAAACGGGAGGAACTCTGGACACACACTGCTTTCTAGTCCTCACACCAGATTAAGCTGCATTAGAATTGATCTGATAACGAATATATCATTTTGATTAACTATTTATACAGTTTTTCAGATTATGATAATCACACAATATATCTGTAAAACACTTTAATCTCTTCACAGTGAAAAAACTCAAAGTTTCTTTTATGTAAAGTAGAAATTACACTTAAAAACCGATCCTCCCCTCTACCGCCCACGTCATGTAGAATCTACAGTCTGTTATCAAAGTTTTGGTTGACGACCACAACTCGTCCACAGGTGTTGATCATTCATCCGGTGGTGGAATGAATGACTTCATGAGGATGTGCACAGAATGCCAGACATCTTTTAAGTAAAAAGATGATTGTAGCAAGACTAAGATAAAACATTCACCATCATTTTAATGAGCAAAATCTCATAGGCAGCACCCTGTAAGCATGTATTCTGCACCAACAAAATCGTACTACATTCAATATTATATAATATTTAAGATATTCGGTTTACGTATTAATAGTCTACTGCATAAATAGAAAATGATCTATATGTGTGAATCTGAGTGAGGTATAAGTGAGGTATATCTTTGGTTTTGTGCTGATTATGTTTCAAAGAGTGGATGTCAGGTGGAACCCAGGGGGAGGAAGAGGAAGACTTCTGCTACACTTCCTATCAAAGCTGAAAGTTGGAGAGCCGAGAGGCTCCGCGAGGGGGGTGGGACCAGGGAGGGGAGAGGGAGACAAAGCAGATGCAGGTTAGATAGCCCTCTCTCACCTCATGTCCTGGTGCCTGTCTTAACATCCAGACAAACTCCAGCACTGCCATGAAGATGGCCACCAGCAGGCCACACACCAGCACCACAAAGATGCCGCCGATGTTCTCCATGCCCAGACCTGGAAACAGCAGGATGTGGGTGGGAGAGGTGAGCGGAATGACAGAAAGAGGAAGATGGATTTGTAGGAGTAGAAAAAGGAGGAGCTGAAGAAAAAGCACATGAGGGATAATCAGAGACAAACCTTTGGCACGGTGATCCTCCTCCTTTGGACACTTGCCACCATCCCACCATTTCCTCTTGAGGATCTCTAAACGATTGTCCTCCTGCATTTTGAGGATGGCCAGGTCAAACTCATCACGATACACTGATCCTGCAGGGAAGAGTGGGGAAAAGCTCACCACTGCACAGATAATCTACTTACCCATGCCACATTTCCACTGCATGGTTAGGCTTGACTTGCTCTTCTTCTGGTTTTTCAAAGTCAAACACTGCTGAAAGAACCTGGTACCTATTACCTTTTTTTTGTTGACTTTGACACTAACTTGTCAATTAAAATCCCTGCTGAACACTGCTTGGTCAGATAGAGTCATCACTACAATCAGCACTTCCACCACACAGAGATCCTGCACACAGATCGCATATTGTGACCTCAGTTTTCTTATAAACTTGAATCAGGTTTTACAAACTGGCAAAAACGCCCATGGTCAACAGACAAAGTGCAGATGTCCCTCTGTTTTGTTGCACATGAAAGGATCTCAAAAGAAAAGGACATCCTATATTTTCCCTGTGTGCTTTTTTTTTACCTGCTGTCAATATGATAATCACCTGTCTACATTGAACCAGCTGCTTCCTGATGTCAAATCCAGTTGAACTAATCTGAAACATGCAGTGAAAACCACCTTGAAACTGAACCCTTTGATAAAATAAAACAGCTACTTTTTTAGTGCAAACAAATGACATTTTCATGACTTTTCATCCATTGCAGAAAATGAGAGGTTATTTCTTTTCTTTAGAGGAGTTTGTTTACAAAAAAAAGTAAAGATTTCAAAAGCGAGATCTAAGGACTTGCTGTGATTTTGCAGTGTTTTACAGGTCGCAGCGTGCAGCGAGCGACATCATTCACTAAAAAGTAAGTTTATCTATCCCAAGAAGATCAAAGGGATTGAAATTAATCTTGTTTACTTTAAGGTGTGTATTTTTTTTTCCCCCATGCCTGCAGTTTGACTCAAACTGAGATCAAAGTGTAAGTAACCCCTGTGTTTATACTTTCAGATCAGCGAGACAGTCATCCAGCAACAGTGCCACATCCAACACGAACAATATTTCAAATTCCCTTTCTCTCATCCTCGCTCGTCCCATTACAGCATGGAAGCAGCCGCTCTATTAAAGTCTCGCAGTAAGTCTCTTTTAGTTTCTCACTTTTTGCATCATTTTCCCCCATGATAGCAGCTAATGGTTTGGCTTTTCTCAGGCTTTGCTTACAATTACAATCTCCGATGTGACTTTTATGGCGTATCCTCCATCTAATGCCCCTGCTCGCTCCATTCCCCCTCCTTAGCTTCAATATGAATTATACAGTGTATTTAAGCAAAACCACCAGCTTTTTCCTTCATTTCAAACTGAACATTCTTTTTCTTTTACTTCTGCAGTAAGCTGTCATCCGTCTTCCAGCCAACTTCCATCAGGTCTCCCACGTGTCTTCCTGATAAGTTTTCTTTTTCTCTTTCCTTACTTTTAATGCCTCTTTGCTCATCCCCATCATCTCCTGTCCACTCACCCAGCGGCATGCCGATGCCGTAGCCCTTGGTGTCCAGCAGCCCTCCAATCTGAGTCAGGTTGCAGTTCCTCTGGCGGTAGTACTCGTTCATGGTGCTCTCCAGCAGGTAGGCATAGTTGGAGTTGAGGACACGTGCGATGCCTTCCTCCGTGCTCTTCACAAACACACTGGGCTGCTTCGAGTGCATGAAGTTCCACATACGCTGGTAGGTTTGGTAGCGAGAGTTCTGCAGAGCAGCAAGAGGCGATATTGACAGACAGACACATTCAGACTTGACAATAAGCAAAAATATATCAGGCTCAGATAGGTGGAGATTGTTTTGCTTCTGTTTTTCTTTTTCATTTTCTGACTGAGATTTATTCAGACTCTCTGATTCTTTAAAGGTGGGTTTGCGGTTTAATGTGAATGTTTTTTTTATATGGAGGATCTTTTTCTGTTTGCATAGCTTTAAAATTTGGAACACAATCTTTACTTAAAATTTCCACTTATCTTGTCTTTTTCTTGGCCTGTCTTCCTTGACTCATGAAAGTGCAAAGAAAAACATGGATAGTGTCTCTCTTTCTTTCCCTCCTATCATCTTTTACTGTCTCTCTTCTTTAACATACTGTTTCTCATCATTCTCTCTTTCTCTCTAAGGTCAACTCTTGAGAGGATGAAAGAAGATAAAGCGTGCCGCTCTTAGGGCCCCGGACAATGTACCATCTCCCCCAGGAGAGTGATATTGAATGATTGTGGCGAGGAACGGACAGGAAACAGATAAAACCTATGGTCAGAGGAGGAGGACAGGAAGGACAGCAAGGTGATAAGGAGGACAGCATCAGTGATGGCCCATTGATCACTGCAGGCTTGTAGGTGAGTCTGTGTCTATGTGTGCGTAGCTTTGATTGAAGAGTATAAACAATCCATCACATGCAATGATGTGTGTAACCTCTGACCTGAAAGAAGGTCATTGTGGATCCTCCGTGCATGGTGCCGTACTCTATTGCCGTCTGATCTGCCAGGTCGTCCACCGACTCTATTGGCACCTCCATCCTCTGGACGGTTAAGAAGGCAGCCAGGTTGGCGGTATAGGATGAGATGATGATTAATGTGAAGGCCCACCTGAGAAGAAAAAGGCAGGGGACATGAACATATGTATTTGTGTATAAAAGTGTGTAAACGGGCAGGCTTGTGCATGAAGACAGATTGTCTGGGTGAAAACTGCAGTAGCATTAAAATAACCGCCCACCTGGAGAAGACACTGCAGGAGTTTCAGTGGATGGATGAATGGGTGGGTGGGTATGGATAAAGGTGACAATGTTCGGTTTGGATGAAAGGAAGTGAAGTTTTAGTTGGAAAGGCAAAAGTACACAGAGTCTCATGTATGTGCATGCACAACTGCCATCACTATCTCATCTTGAGCCTTGAAGTCCTGCAAATCTGGAATAAAGCTTCGAGATCACATCAAAGATGAAATGCATTGCATGAAGTAAGGATTACATGAAGCTAAAACAGAACAGAAATGAATGTGTGGGTTTAAGAGCAGAACTGCAATCATGGTTTGGTGTGTCCATACTAACCATACTCCACTGACACAACGTGTGGACAAAGCTCTGGGAGCAATGGTGGATCCCTGCTGCATGAAGCCTCCAACAGGGAACCAGAAGCTGTTTCCAAGTGAGTACTGGTTGATCAGCAGGTTACAGCGCCCCTTCAAACATGGGTGGGGGTTGTACCACTCATAAGGTGTCAATCTGAGGACAACAAGACAATGGAGTTAGGAAACAGAGAGAATCAGAGGAGGAAAACAGCCGACGAGAGTGTGAAAAAAGATTTGGATTAAGTATTCTGACGAGCACGAAACTCAAGAGACAGAGAGCTAGCAAAATGAAATAAGAAAGGCAGAGATAGGCAAAGAGTAAAACAGCTCCAACAGTCAACTGAGCGCAAAGTCACCTTGGCGCTCCCTCTTGAGAGAACATACCTGCTTTTCATTCCCCATGTGCAGCCTACTTAAACAGCAGGGGTGAAGGAAATGTAATCGGTATGTTCAAATGGTGCTGCATGAAGCTGTGGTTATGTGACAACACTGTTACGTGCTAAAAAATTGTTTTAATAGCATGTAATTTTCAGTATTGCAAAATTACCGAAAAAGTGAGCATTTTAAGGAAGATAAATTAAGGGGAAAATTCACATTTTCTCAAACACTTTCACATCCATTTTTACATTGAAACAGCTATTCATTTCTGCAATAATTCCTCCAGTTCATACTGATTGTGAAAAAAATCAGTCAAGAATGTATCTTATGTAGTTTTAGTACAAAATTTTCTCTTTATGTTTCCCCTGACTGTACTTAGTGAGCTGTGGTGGAGGAAGAGCAACACAAAGACTGAATTTCATACTTCAAAGGTGGCGGTAACTTTGCAAGACACCTTCTTGATCTCTCCAATCCAGACTGCTAAAGCCTCATATTAGTCTCCCTTGCTAAACTTTGCTGTGTGTTTTTGCACAGAAAGAGCACTTTGGAATTTGTTCCTGTCAATTCTATTGGGTTTTCATCAGGCAGTGGTCTATTTTTAGCCAGTATGGACAGGAGAAATGATTGATTTTTTTCTTGTTCATAAGACAATTACACTATGCTTTTATTTAGAAGGAAATACATCAACCTGTCTGGGGACTGATGACTTGAGTCCAGATCCTGGTACATTAGTACCTTTTTTTTTATCATATCCAATGTAAATTAAAAAGGTTACTGTTGTACAAACAATAATTATCTGCAGCAGCAGTTGTGTGGGTTCCCTCCCTGACCAGCAGGTGTCAGTATGACGCTGAAGACCCACCACTGGGAGGGGAACATCTCATCACAGTAATGTGGAAGATCAACTGAAGAGGCTGGAGAGTAGTGAGGGGACAGACACCTGTTTCCTCCTCTGCATAACCTCCAAACAAACCTGTTTTGTGTTTTACTCTGATCTCAACCGCTTTTGTTTGTCGCTCTCTTCTCATTCTCTTATCTTCTGTAAAGAGTATATTTTACTAAGAGCTCTTTACCTGGCCACAAGAAAGAGGACGCAGCTGACAGCCAAGTAGGCCAGGAGCATGAAGAGCCAGACTCCAGGGGAGAAGGGATCCAGGAAAGAGAAGTAGCCTGGCCTACGTCCCTGAAACACACACACACACACACACAAGCACACAAAGTAGAGGGTTAAAATCATTAAAACCTGCACAGACTGTTTAACACTCTGATCCCACATTCAAATCACATGAGCCAAACAACATGGACTTGAGCCGAGCCAGGATGTTAAAGGTTAAATACTTTGTTGTAGAGGTTAAGATTATCTAATTAGCATGTGAAAAACATCTGAGAGTCTTACGTCACCTCTGTACAGTAAGTGCCAAGATTAATTAAAAGAAAATGTTGGTGAATTTCAATGTCAATTCTTCTGCCCTAAGCCCAATTTGGTCAGTGCTGGACAACATTTCCTGCTGCCTGTGTAATTTGGAAAAGATAAAAAAGGTGACTGGGAGAGTAAATAAAGGGATTTTGATGTGATAAGCAAAGATATTCCTGTCCAAAACTGATAGCACTATAATTATATGAATCTCATTTGCATGTAAACATTGAGATCAACACTGAATGAAAGCACAAACTCAGTCTCCCATGAATTGTCAACAGAGTGGCAGAGGGCTGGATACTGATGCAGCATCACAGATAAGAGGTTTTACTTCTGGGACTCTGGCAATGAAAAAATACAATGAACTTAATTACTGATTATTTCCTAAAACTTCCTGTTATTTGGTAAATAGCATGCTTTCACAGGAAACAACATTAGATTGGCCCAATTAGAAGATATTATTGTTGTAAGTATTAATTATTATATTCCTAACAGTCACCATTTGTGCTCTCCACAAGGTTGCAGGCAGTAGAGAGAGAGAGAGAGAGAGAGAGGGAGAAAGGTCAAATAATCAACTCAACCATTACAGCTACATTAAACTGAAATTCAATTCTGTGACCTACAGTTGACTTCCTGTATGACTGCAGGCGCACAGTGTCCCAGGGAAAGAGATTAATAGCTTTGGCTTGGACAGAAAGGCTAGTTGTGCCGGAGCAGCAGCTTTGGGCTGCTGTATGTTGGTTTGGACTGGTAACCAGTGGTAGAGAAGATAAAGTGGCTGGAAAAGTGTTGGCAGCTAGTAGACTGATGGGAATATAGGGGCTAATTCCTAATGTTTCATTATCCAACAGCTATTGTCCTCTAAATGAAACCAATTACTGAGGAACCAGTGCTACGTATGAGATTGATTGTGTGTGGTTATTTATGTGCGTGTTGCTCATACTTCTTATGTGCACGTTTGCCGTATAGCCTGGCTGACCGAACATCAGCGAGGGAATATTAGCCATTTACACAGGGATGCACGTCCACCATCTGTTAATGACTATGAAATAGAGGTGGCTGTCAGGGCCGGCGAGACAGTTAAACAGAGGAGGTGATCAAACAACCAAATGTCCAAGAGTTGTTATATGAGGGACGCACTCAATCACGTAGAAACACCTTATCTTCCCTTTCTGTGTAACAACATGCAGCCTAAAATTGCTTTTTATGCACAACATTCTCAATAATGTACTCCTAAGAGGCATCACAGGGGCCAAAACACTGCAAAAATATATTTCTGAGGCCTTCCAATATTACATTTGCAGCAAGAGGGTGAAATTATTTTGGTGGGCATTTGTCCTGATAAACTAACCCCATTTAGACTTGTGCAGAAATGAAAAATTCATTAATGTGTCTGTAACCACTTGCATATCGGTGGTCCAGAAAGCAAGTGAGGGAGAGTTTTTAGCAAAGATTCAGATCAGCCTGCCGGTCTTAATGTGTGTCTGTCTATCTATAGAGTGTAATGCTTATGATGATGATGATAGCTGCCTTAAAATAGAACAGTGGAGCGGTGAAATCCTCAATGGCCATAAGAGAGGGTCTGAGACTACTACTGCTGTAAAGTGTATTTCACTGCCAAGCCGCCTGTTGCAGGATTTTAATGGCAACAGCAGCATGAGCTGACACCATTATCTTCTGTTAGCTGGTCCAGTTTGGTGCATGCTGAATCAGGGTTTTGCTAACTGCTTGCAAAGCTTGTTCACATCTTAACCTCCCAACAAGGAGCCATTATTATGAAAAGGAGAGCTGCACAGACTTTCACGCTAACAGATGGCGGAAAAGTGAGGGTGCCAAAGAGCAGATCAGAAAAAGGTGAGAAGACACAAAGATTACAAAGACAACAGGAAACCTGTGGGAGGTGCTGAGAAACCGACTGTGGTGCTGTAATATGTCTGCTTTAAGACTCAGAGATAAAGTTATGTTTTTGAGAGTTGGAGGGAATTTATACACAGTGAGGCTGCAAGTCATACACTAATGAGCATGCAGAAATTCAGATAGGCTTAATAGAAACTGCATAAAATTTTTTAAAAATCTGTTTACTTCTGTGTACAACCTGTGTCAAGAAGTTTTGCTGGAAATGTTTTTTTCCCTTTTCATGAACATTTTAGGTCTGTAAAAAATGAGTCCTAGATAAAAACAGGCTCAAAAGAACATATATGTGATTATTATGATGTCCGTCATAATGTTTTTTTTAAAAATCTGCACTCATTTTGCATGAACAATGGATCAAATGACTGTGTGATGTGAAAAGAGGTTTCCCCTTATTGACAAAATCAATGATAATTTACACCCAACTCTTCAGTTCCTCTTTGTTCTACACACTGTTTAAGTGTCTTTCATCTCTTTTTGAGCATCTTAACTGTTTCGATTTATTCACATTCCCTCTAGAAAATACAGCATTCAGCTGCAGAAAAGCCAGATATCACCCTCATAAATGATTTAAGACCAAAAACAGAGCTAAAAGAAGCGACAACTTAAAAAATTATCAGCCTAAATTTATCAGGTTGCTGGAAAAATTTATCAAAATTATGCTAATGTTGTTCCTTGTCTGCTGGATGTGTAAATACTGTAAGCAACTTTTTCTAATCCATCATTTATTATAGGTTTATACAGTTGATAACATGCTTGTGTTGTGTTTGCAGCAAATAATCTGTTGATGCAAATTTAAATGTGCTTTGCCACAAAAATCGAAAAAATCCCACACTGAATCGTTGTTTGAGTGGAGGTGGCCCATAGGACAGGCTGACTGACTCTGGCTTCCTTTGATGTGCGGAAATTATGAAACAGTGCATCTGTCCTTCACCTCTGATTAATCTCTGTAATTGAGAGCTCTCTCATCTATGTTGGCACAGTTATAAATAACTTACAGGCGCAAATATCAAGTGTATTTGGCAATTCATCTGTGTTAAATTGACACGAGAGAGCAAATAAAGGCACCAACTGAACCTTCCAGTCCATCCAAATGTCTGAGGATCATTATTTAAACAGCTCATATGGGTGGCCTCTCTCTCTCTCTTCACTTAGTGAGGTTGAGTCCATGTATGCCAGACTGACTGTCAGTCACTGTGTGTGTTTGTATGTGTGTGCACGTTCGCTTGTTTTTTCAAGCTTGTCAGCAGCTGTCCATGCTGTCAGTCATCTGCAGCAGGGCAGATAAAGGATGTGCTTGGGCAACACAGTGCATGGAGGGGGGGGCCAGGGCTGAACACAGGAGGCCAAAGGTATTGACTTCTAGCTGGGAAAAATACAGAAACCATGGCTCATGTGGAAGTTACTGTTTAACATCCATCCATCTCCATCTAGAGGTAGGGATGGATCCTGCACAGGTCAGTAGTTTGGAATACTGTTCAACGTGAGATTTAAAATTGGAAGAGACAGAGAATCCTGAGAACATGACACAACAAGCTCCTGACAAACTAGTAACAGTTGCCTCGATATATGAGTTAGATATTAAACCTGGTGCAATAAACAAGCACCAAATGCGAGCAATATGAGCATACAATGTAGCCACAGATTACCCCGCTTCTTCGCACATAAACATTTGCTGCCGTGTTTAAATTATCTTTATTAGGGGCATGGGAATCATTTTATAGAGTTTTATCGACGCATTAAGATGATAAGAGGGCGTAAGGCAAATCAAAGGGCGGAAGAGAATGCAGATGTGGTACAGAGGGCGAAACATCCTTTACGACCTGCTTTTATGAGCACATCTCAACAAACAGAATAGTGTGAAATTGCTGCCTATAACAGTATGCGTATATCCTTTTTGTCTTTTAACCGCACAGAAGGAATTTGATCATTTTTACCTTGCGCTGCCCTCCGTCTTCTTTCAACTTACAACTGTCCCTCGTCCACTGACCCCCACACCTCTCTCTCTCCACCTCTCACCAGGGATTGCCTGCATGCCCGGAGGTTGGCTGAAGGAGCTGGTGAGGTTATCCAGTCAAGGATTTCACCTAGTCATCCTGCCTCTTGGTATTCATACCACACTGTTGCCCCCCCCCGCCTGCATACTGACTTACGAAAGGAGACTTCCCATTGTCATTTCAACCCTCGCTCTCTTCTGCTCATGTCTCTGCTCTCGTTCCTCCACAGTCTCCCCCACCCCTCCTGCTTCTCTTTCTACCTATTTCTTGCTCATTCCCTTTTATGTTGTCTTTCTTCCTCTCCCTCCCTGTGTCTCCCCAACCTTTTGTCTCTTTTTCACGGGTTCTTTGATAGTGTGTGTATTTCTAATTGCTTCAGAGCAGAAGCTGTCAGCTGTTACAGTTGTTGAGATAGCCACAGAGGCGATCTGCAGAGAGCAGTTGATTTGGCAGAGGTCACGGGGTCATATTCATAACAACATCCTGCCTCCTCTTGGGCACACCAGGTTGTCTGGCTTTATGTATGTGTGTTGTACACATGTGAGACTGTGCAACGCAGTGCATGCTTCCGTCTCATTGAGTGTTCCATGTAAAACCGTGCAAGTGTGTTTGTGACTGAGTAATTTCAGTCTGAGGTCGTTGTGTGGCCAAAGAGTCAATAAAGCTCCATATGCTACACTCTACCCTCAGGGCAGCTGCTGAATCTGACACAGCCTCCAAACACCCCTAATTAACTCCTAGGTGTGTGTCTCATTAAGCACCACTCTTTCTCTTATATACAAACACACACACACACACACACACACACACACACACACACACATTTATTTTGTCAAGAGTTTCCAAAATTATGTTAATGTTTAAATAGTGGAACTGGTAAAAAAGAACCTCAGTCGCAGCATGTGGCTTTCTGTTGTACAAATAATGAATATAATAGGGGAGATATTTTTTTTCCAAAAAGAGGTTGACAGCAGTTGGAGGTTACGCCTGGGTTCATAACTCTGAAGTCCAACTCACACACTACACTGGCTGCTGAGGTGAAGGTGTGCTCTCTGATTTGTGTGCAAAAGCAATTTTATTTATACAGCCTGAAATCAGATACATGTCTCCAAGGACACACACCATATAACATACTGTATGTACCAGACTGTTCTCATTTCCAG
>JAPZDZ010000024.1:13839828-13852387 GCA_029783805.1 Acanthurus tennentii
GCTGTCGACAAACCAATCGGAGCTCAGTCCACTGGTTATTATACAGGCTTTGACCTGACTGGAAATGCATTCATCCAGTTCTGGTGCTGCTTTGAGACTGGACTTCACCGCCTCATGTGTCTTACTTATAAAAACGGTTTTTGGATTTATACTTAAGCTTAATTCTTTGGATGATTTCTAATGTCTAATGTTGTGTTGATTCATAAAAGATAAAAGACACAAGCAGTTTCTAGATGTCATATCAACTGAAGTTGACAGCACATGCTCAGCTTTTTCCCCAAATACAATATCAGCACAAAAGACCAAACGAGAAAAACTTTTTGGAAGACAAGATCACAGGCATTTACAGAGGAGACTGAAGCCAGGCCACACATATCGCTCACTGGAGTCAACAGCGGGTTTACAAATTAAGCCAAACACACAGCTTGAAAGTGTGTCACTGCTGCTGTGAGTGAGGTGGAGAAGAAGGACGGAAGTGTGGCTGATTAAAAAGAGAAGGTCTGAACTTGAACTACAAGGGGAAAAAAGAACAACCATACATAACTGCAGTATTCCACTGGTAATTTCACACACATTTAATTGATAGTTCGTGATAAATTGTCTATAAAGCTCATGCAAAGTCTACTTGGAACCAAACTGTAATACTCCAACATAACCTGCAGGAACAATATTTATGTCAAGTTTAGACTTTTTACAGTGATAAGTTTTCTTTTGACATCAAAGTAAGCTTTTTGAAACAACATCTTTTCATGTTTTTCTGCTTAAAGCATACTTCAGATCAAAAGTGATTGTTAGACTGTTTTGTAAATGAGGCCCCAGGACAGCGTTTGAGCCTGCAGACATTTTTTTTTACTTTTATCCAACTTCACAAAACTACACCCTAAAGAGTCATTTCAAACCAGTTGACACAAACATGTGAGGATGTAAGTGCCATAAAGAAAAAGAAAGGTCAAAGAAGAAGGGAGTGCAAAGACAATATTCTTGGCATAAAACTTATAATGATGATTTGAGTCATCAGAGGGTCTCAGACTGTTCTTGAACTTTAGACGAAACTCCTTGTTAATGACGGGGATAATGGTCTTGGTGAGGAAGAGTCTGTCTGTTCTTTGTAATTATTACTGAATTTCAAAACACAACAATTTAGAGAAACTGATCGCCTGGCTTTCTTGAGTTTGTGTTTCACCCTTTGAGCATAGACAATTTACAGAAACACAAGCATTCTTGAGGAGGAGAGCTGAAACAGGGATTAAGTGTTCCTCAGCAAAGTTTGAAGAACACTTAATCCCTTCCTTAATTTGAACCTCCTATGCGATCACATCAGGAGAAAATTCTAATTCGACTATATTATTTATTTATGCCTCATAAACCCAAAGCAAAGTTTAAGGCTATAATATCCTTGATTCTTGTGCATTACATAAAGCACACTGGCTTTTTTATAGTCTTCTTGTATCTTTAGCTTTCCCTCATGGGGCCTCATAAGCCTTTTGGGACTGGCCATATAATTACTGGCTAAGTGTACTTTAATAGATCATTAGAGGCAGAGCTGTGCAAACGAGCCTATCATTACGCATGCCCCTCAAGGCTGCCTGCATTTATGCCTGTGCACACGCATGCCAGCACGCACGCAAACTTAAGAGCGTGTGCGCACACCCACGCACGGGGGAAACGAAGTCCCTGTAATTGAGCAACACATGCACATATTCACTGAAGACCAAGGTCACCAAAATATCCCAAGGCTACGTCTGAAGAAAACTAATGTGCTGCATTTGTAGGCTTTCAGGGCACACATACACAAACATTCAAAATCAAACACACACACACGTGGTCAGACCCAAACACGGACTAAATCCTTCCACATGAGCAATTATGCTTTCTTGCATACTAACTAGGCGGCATGAAATGGACAATGCTTAGCAGAGGACAGTTGGTTCCCAGCAGTAGGGGTGTTGAAAAGGCAAAGTTTGAGGGTTGCAGAGAACTTGGGAGAAACCCAATGTCACCGCTGAAATGGTGGAAAGGGTGGAAGGAGCAGAATGATGATGAGGAGGAAGACAGAGAAAGAGATGGAGAGAGAGAGAGAGCGAGAGAGGGTTGAATAAATGGAGAGAGAAGGAGGTGAGAGATTAGCTGGCACAACCGTGAGTTCAAAGAGCAGTGGGGGGGGGAGAGCGACAGAGCGAAGGTGAGAGGAGGCGAGAGGGCGGGAGAGCGTGAGGGAATGACAGCCTGTCCGAGGGCCCCCGACACCGGCTGTCACCTGGAGATCAATCAGCAGGCAGAACTCGAGCCAACCAACCAAAAACTGTTGCTTCACCTCCTCAAATTCTTCCCCCACTAAAAAAACCTCACAATCTGAGAGTCCCTGTCTTATCTATTCTTTATTTCTGTCTCCTTCTTTTGTTATTCTCTCAACGTCTCTTTTATCATTTTCTATGGATTTTCATCCTTCAGCTCTCAGTGATTTCTCTTACTTTGCACATAACGGACCTTTCACACATGCACACATGTACACCCAGAACTCTTGGTGTTTGTTGTGATGTAGTCAGCTTGAGCTGTGAATAATGAGATCCCAGGAGGATTGATCCTGCAGATAGTGGGATACCCTGCCATGAACCCAACACCTCCACCCCCGTACACACCCCTCACCTCTACACAAATACACAGATGTTTTTTCTTTGCCGAGCTGTGAGCCTCCATAAATCCACCATCCTAAACAGGATACCCAGAATGAAGCGAAAACCTCTTTAGATCAACCCGCCTCTCTCAGCTCTTCTCTTTGTCTCTGGATCCCATCTCCCTAAATAGGATAGAAAATGCTGAGATTATAGTGATTCTCTAGGCTTGGCTAGGCAAGGACATCCACTAAATCAGGCTGCATCTCTGCTGCATGCATGTTACAACATCCTGCAACGGAAACTCTGATATCTCTGCAAAGAAATGTTCTGTTGTTAGATAAACCTTAGTTAGACTGTGGGGAGGTTTACAACACGTAAACATGCTCTGCAGGGACTTTTTTTTATATTGTGAGTGCAGAGAGTCTAAGTTTTTCAATGATTCTGACTCTTTTGAACATTTTGTCTGAAGAACTTTTTCCACAGTAGCATTAAAAATAATGGAGTTTGCTCGAGTTGAGAACTATCTGTCAATGGTGTAAGGCAGTGCTTCTCAAATTTATTCTGCCTTGCCCTCCTTCAGAAGCCAGCCTCGGTTAATTATTTGTGAAATAAATGTTAGCACAAAAGCTTTCGCAAACCAACATTTGAGAAAAAAAAATCTACTGTGGCTCCGTAGCTGTTAAATGCTCCATTCTGATCACTAGTTAGGTGCTAACTTTGCCGATGTGCTGTTTCGTGCCAGGCAGGTGGACTGATTCTATCAGAGGATTTGTTGCTGCTGGAGGCAAAGCTGATGATAGCATGAGATTGAAATGTGAAGTTGCAAGTGGTAAAAACTGAAACAATAAGCTGAGAAAAAAAGCCTTTTAGATTTGAGGGCAACTGCAGAGCTGGGCGAACCAGTCCTTAATGGTTTGTCACATTTTGGGATTGAGCCCTTTTCACATTACGCGGTCATTATGCGGCCATTTGATCCATTGTTGGTACAAAACAGGTTGATTAGTGCAGCTTTACACAGACAGAGTCATGTGTCATTTCCTTGGGTTGCTCTATCCTCAAATGGCAGAGACATTATTTTCTGTTGTGCCCCAGATAAAGACAGAGCTGTCAGCCATGATAATCATAATTGACAATTTGAAAGAGAAAGAAAAAGCTTCCCCTTATCTAGCGTGGCAGCCCGGTTAAAGAAAAGACTCCAGCAGCCTATGATTGGGTAAGATTTCTGCAAATTGCATATCGATTTTTCTAATGATAAAGTACTAATTAAAACCATCCCTCCTGTCATAGCGGTTGAGGGGTGAAGCTAAAACCTTTAGGCCTCAGTCCGGCCTTCACTCTGTAATGAAATCCACTTCTAGTGGCATACCGATTATTCTCTAATAACTGGAATGTTCATGCAGTGTTTTTTGGCAATAAGTCATTTCATGCTTGTATCAATTGCTTAAATTCGGGCTGAGCTCTAAAGCCTCCTGCAGCCTCTTAATTACGATGTGAGCGTGGGATGGGAGGAGAGGAGGAGGAGTGAGGGTGTATTACCAAATGTCATGCCTACAGACTCCTTATGAACCTGGGATGTAATAGAAGAGTTAGATAAATGATTTACTGAGTCTCCCGTTCATGAAATCCAACACAATAGTCGACTGTAGCTGCACATTAAGACAGTAATCGCAACTCCATCTGATTTCTTACTGGCTGTGATGGTGTAGTTTCTACCTGGATGCTTCACCGTACTGTGAACGTGTCACTGGTATCAGTCCCAGTGGTCAGCTAGTCTCATCCTCTGTGAGATGACCATGAAATTAACATACCATCTATCTTAGTGCAACATGCTGGGGTTGATACATTAGTTTAGTTGAAAGCATTAAATTGCCACATACATCAAAACAACCTGACAGCATTCCTGCAGAGTGTTGGAGACAAATGACCAATTTTATTCCATTATTCATAGAATTATGTCTGACCTGCAACAGTAACAGCCTATTTGTGAGGCAAAGACCTTATGCCCAGAATAATTCTTAGGCTGGTGGAGGCCAAAAAACACCATGAATATTGCAGACACTAGCATATGCTTGGAATCAGAAACAGTCTATCTTTTCCAGTAAGCTATTCATTCAAATCCCTGCAGAATTTTATTGAGGAACACAACAGCTGAAAGCACAAAGAGCAAATGAAATTTTAGGGAAGACAATCCTTCAAAGTCCAGAAAATGTCTTAATATTACTTATGAATGCTCTTTCTTAATTGAAAAGCTTTGAATCCACAGGGCAAAATGTTTTGCTTGGAAACAGAAAACGGTTCCCGGACCTCAGAGGCTGCAGAGTCGGCAGTGGGGTGGAGGAGTGGGTGGTTGAAATACTGAGGCATGGAAAAAAAAAATACACACACAGATGGAGAAGCAGCAGATAATGGAGATGAGAATCCATCTAAACTCTGCTCATCTCGGTGAAGACCTGAGTGTCTCGCATCGATCACCTGAGCATTTCTCATCAAGACTACACTTCAGTGTAAAAAGCAGAAAAAAAAACACATGAAAACATGAAATGTCTCACTGAGATTGGCTTCGTTTTATTGGCTCTTTATATTTTAATATCAAGCTTTTTTCTTTGAGCTCATTTTTGAGGTAGAATGGACTTTGGCGTGAGACGGAAAAGCAGCTCACGGGAATTTTGTGCTTCCTGATTGAAACAAATTCAAACATTTAATCCATGCTGACTTGCTGAGGTGATGTGAGCCTTGCTGGCTCAGCTGTTGATGGTGAATTGACAGTGACAGGGGCTGACTGAGGTCTTTGAACCGGAAAGAGGGAGATAGTGCTGCCTCATTCAAATTTCTGTTTGCTGTTTGTTTGTTTTCCACTTTGTCTTTCCAATGTAGTGTTCCTGGGCTTTAATGCGGGATATCTCTACATGCTTTTGATTTACTTGTTTTAGTGAGATTTCCTCTTTATTTATATTTTCCTCTCTTATTTAGGAAGCTATTCCTGTGTTAGTGTTATTCTTAACATTTTTTTCAGCCAAGTCCAAAAAAAAAATGACCAAGAGTTCAACCATCCAACCACTGGATCAGCAGGTGTTCAGCATTTTTAGGAGAACGGAAGCCGCTGAGCGTAAAATATACACAAGCATTTAGAAAACACCTTGAAAAACTGACATTAAAGCCATGTGGACTGTGACAGCAATAAAAATAAGCGAAGTTAAATTCCTAAATCATCTCCAGCACTGAACCTTAAGGAATAACTTCACCTAGAAGTGTCACTTTCAGGTGCATCATCACTAACTTAATGCAAAGTCAAATGCAGCCTCTGCACGTAAACATTCCTAATGATCTATTTAAACCATCAGGACTCCTCTGCCTGTGTGACAGAACATCAAAGAGAAAATGCATGGAGGAAAATTACTTATTTCATAGTCCTTCACTAATCCTGATTGGACATGATCAGCTCGGCAAAGAAATCAGCTCGAGCGTGTATTCAACTTCTTCGTCTGGCAGAGTGATAATCAGAATACAATAACTGTTACGCGTTTAATCAAAATGAAAGCTCCATCAGGCTGATTAAAGCAGCTGAGGGCCGGACATGACATTTGCTCCAAATATCACTAATGACTCTGGTTAGGTGTTAAAAGTATAACAATACAAAATCACTGGCACGTCCAAAGTCACACTGATTTAAAAGCCCATTAATAAACACACTTGATTTAAGACGGTTTGATAGTTGGTTAAAGAGGCTCCACATTATCTCACAATCACACATCTCACTGACTAACAGCCTGTTTGGTGCTCTTTTATCAGCTAAAAAAGTATTGCTAGTAAAGAAAAATGCTCAGTTTTTAAATTGTGACACAATTTAAAGTTCAATTAACAAGCTCATTACACTGTAGCGACCCTTGAAGCCACAGAGACGCTGCTGTGTTAGAAGTGTGATGTTGGCAAATTCCCACTTAAAGAAAACCTCTGAACAAAACGTGCGTGTAAGGTCTTAGATAAATTGTACAAAGAGTGGTGTGAAAAGAAAAATAATTACTGCCTTGTAGTGACCTGTTATTACACACAGCAGGTTTGTGATCGGTGAATGAAGCCAGTTGGACGTTGGCATCGAAGATGATGAAGGGTGAAATATTTAAGTTTTGTTTATATCCGCTTTGTTGGGCGAGTGGATCAGGAATCTACTTGCTCAAAGTTTTTCATTTTCAAACGAAACTATAAGTAGCTTGCCATATTTAATCTCACATTTAAGTAAATTTATCAAAACAAGGACTAGCGTTAGCAAAGCCCCAGAGGAGGAGTTGTCAGCAGCCCCCTTAGCTGCCTGCGAGCCAGATGCTGTCGGCCCTCGTTATGGCACTCAGGCAACATTTTTCAGAAACTTGACGTGCCTTTGAAAAATTTGCCTGTTTTATCTGCCTCGCTCTTAAACTTGTGACAAACTGCAAAATACACAGTTCGACTTTTGGCCACTTTCTTTTTACCACCACCCATCTGAACCCATGTTACCAGGATTATTAAAATGTCTGCATCAGCAGTACAAGCCTATGACATGACATTTACTTGGCCCTTTCAACTGAGCAGTCCTTGTTTCTTAGCCTTGTGATGGGGAAAGGAAAGTTATAGAGCAGGAAATGGAAGTCAGCAACCAAATTTTAAACTTTCAGAGCAAGACCCTACAGTAAACTGTGACTCAAGCCCTGGGATTTGGAAGATAATAGGCTGTAATACAATAGTCAACATTGAGTCATCCAGGCGTAGGGCTTGGCGTGAGAGCTGCTAGTAATAAGGACTGACACAGAGTAATCAATACATCAGAACCTCTCACACATACAAATCTACGTACGGGTACAAAAAAAGTCACCTAACCTAACCTACAAAAGTGTGATTCTTAGAGGAGGAAGACAACACCAGACGATTTACCTTCATTTACACAAACATTCGGCTGCTGTCTGGCTAATCTGTAAAGATAAAAAGAGACTAGGGACTCTCAAGTGTTATAATTTTATGGTAAACAAGCCTTCTCAGAATGTGTTTTCATCTCGCTGAAAGTCATGTTTTGGGTGATGAGGCAAGGAGACCTGACTCCCATATTAAACATGCCAGATCTGTCTTATTCTCCCAAACAGCCTCCATGAGTCTAATCTGTTAAAATTTCTGACTGCAAACCATTTTTTAAAATGCATTTTCTTTCCTTGTTGGCTGCATGAAGAGCTCATAAAAAAATCAGAACGCTTTCAATCACACAACTTCTCTTCATGTGCTCTGATCAATATCTAATTTTCTTAACATGAACAGACCTCACGTTCAAACCTGTTAACCCTCCAAATTAACCACAAATTATTAATCGATGCCCTTCATGAATACAGATTTGCACGTCGATGCATTTGTCATTCTTCACTCCTTGTGTGAGAAAAAGTCAAAGTGCAAAGCTGAAAGAAGACATTTGGAAGGTTGGTGACCATGTCGAGACTTAGGCTGAAAACTTGTTAAGCACTTAACATTCATTTATATTAAATGGAAACACACGTTGACTATCTGTGGGTCTAAAATAAAGGTGCCAAGACTCAAAAAGCAGACAATTTGTTTTATCGGTGATAACAAAAAAGTGGCTGGAGCAGCATAAATTGCTGCTCTCTAACACAAACTTTTCTTTAATAGCGGCTTATTTGCAATAGATAAATGATTAAGACATGAATGAGACTCAGATAATTAGTTGTCTGTGCAATCTGATATGGGGCATAATGAACTGATTTGAAATTTCAATGGAGCATTTACTTAGTCTCCACATCAAAAAACAATGCAATTTCTACCCACACAATTGTTTTCAAGCTCTTTTCACAAATAAAAACTGCAAAATTACTGGTTAATGGAATGAAAAATCAACTCTTACTCCCAGTAACACATTATTCTAATATGGAAAAACAGCAGCTTTTGCTATTCAGTGTGGTATGGAAGCGTACACATTTGACTTATGCACGGGAAGTAAGGACCCGGGGGGGTCTATTAAAGGTAACTGCTGTTTTGAAATGTTGGCTCACTGATGTGTGATGACTTCATGTAAAATGAACCTTGCAGATTAGCTTTTTGACCGCTCAAATCCAGAGATATGCTGTCTGTCTTCCATAAATGAGCTTGCCAGATGAAGCACAGGGTCAACAGCAGAGTTATGTGCTCACAACAGAAGTGGATGCATGACATTGTGTGTGTGTGTGTGTGTGTGTGTGTGCCGCGAGTGTATAAAATGAAAGGATGTGCACCTTTTCAGAGTTGGCTGCCAGGAAGCCTCTGGCCTTTTTCCGCTGTAAAGTTTGATTTACATCTCTGGAATTAGACGTGGCGGAGCAGATATGGAGCCTATGCATGAATACCATAGCTGAGATCTATCCTCTTACAAATGAAAATGAACATCTGAGCTATATGGCTGTGACCTATGATGACTCTCAACAAGTTTCTAGAGTTGGTGGAGATTTCTGATTGTGGTGGAGTCAACTTTAAGAAAACCGAAGAAAGTTGAAGAAAGACTCATATTTTGATGCTTTCCATCACAGTTTAATGAAAAACAACAAAAGTACTCTAATGACGAGACAAGGTAAAAATGAAGTTGCGTGATTAAATGTAAACATTATGTGAGCACAACCTGGCTGAACACTGAAAAGGTCTACTACGATTAAATTATAGTCATAGATTGAAATGACCTTTGAGTCAAGTATAAATTTAAATTTGAGCTAATTGAGGTAAAAACAGTGCAAACTTTCTCTTTAACCTGCTGGAGGTAAAGTTGGCCTTAAACAAACTTTTCTGTCTTTTTTAAATGGCAACAAGTATTTAAAGGGCTCTCTATGTCACCATTACAATAAATTTAATTCTCAGTCAAGTAAATTGGCATCTTTGCATTACAAATTAGCAGCAAGCGCGCATTATTTGGTGAAACACATTTGTTGTGACATATTAATGACATAGTTTATATTCTGGCTGGATGCAGCTCTCTGTTGTCACCGTCCACGTAGCCTATTACCTTTTCTATTACTCAGTTGATTGATTCTCAAACTCTGTGTCTAAACAGGGAAATATGAACTTTACATAAGCCGTGGAGGGGAATTAATTAAATCCCAATCATTTTCACAGTCACAGTGGCTGCCTTCTAAAGTAGTTTGACTGACAAGACTTCCTTTTTTTTTTTTTTTTTTTGGATTTATAAATCTTCTGTACCAACTGCACACCGGAGATGGAGGGTGAGGTTGATGTGAAGTGTTTTTTTTTCCCTGCTCTTTTCTGTTAAGACATGTTCCCTTCATTCACTCACATTCACAGATATGGGAGAAGAAATTTAAGCAGAACAATAAACTTGTGAAATTGAATTCTGTATCACCTCGACAATACTGCTATCAATGCCAGACACACCCAGAGAGGAATACAGAGCGAGAGAGAGAGAGACAGAGAAGGAGGAAGAGAAAGAGAAAGAGAGGTGGAATGCAGGTTTTGGCAGTATAAGAAAAGGAGATGCAGTGAAGCACAGGTGAAACGACAAGGACAAGGGCAGACGGCAACTATTACCTTTTCTTTACAGGCACAGACTGACAAATGCAGCCTCCTCAAATTTTTTTAAAGAATAAATAAAATTGGTAATGAGAAAAGACGAGAAAAAAAATTGAAAAATAAATGTTTGTGCAGGTCAGGGAGGCAGACGTACATTTCTATCTTTTCTTCACTGGCACATTCAATTATAAAGCATTTTATCATTTGACAGTGTAGGGAGCAATAATTAGGAGCATGGAGCATGTCGAACCCAGAACCCCAACTGGCCAAGAACAAACGGCAGGGAGCACAGCAGTGTTTGGGAAAGAATGGGGATTAACTGGTGAATAACAGCATCAGCCATGCTTCAGAAGTAAAACCTAACTCCCCTCATCAGCCCTTTACAAACCTGCCAATCAGCCCTAACAAATATGAACAGAGAAAAGAGGAAGATGAGCTTAATGTGTTTTGTTTGTGCGAGCACTGCTGGAATGCTAACACGATGTGCAGCCTGTTTCTATATCACCGTTTCTTCTGGTTTATGAGACCAGGAGACACAACATGCTTATTTCCTGGAAGCAGACAGACAGGCGAGTAGATAAGAAGGCCAGGATGTAACAGCTGCATGTCTGTGTGTGGCTGGGAGCGACAGGTTTGTCATGTACGTGAGCATGTACGTGAGTTAGCCTTCATGTATGTATGCATACGTGTGACAAGGAGGAAGCGCTGGCGGCTCTTTACATACAGATGCATGACAATGACTGCGGTGACAAGAGGGATCATGGGTGTGTGGAGGGGAAATGGAACATGAAGAACAAAACAAACAGGCGGAGGGTGTGTGTGTGCGTGTGTGTGTGTAGGTGAGGGAGGGTTTGAACTTATAGCCCCCGCTTTGCAGGGAATGGATAATATGTCAGCTGACACTGCGTGCCAAAATGTGTTTTTGACTGTTTTGTGTTGTGTGTGTGTGCGTGTTTGTGTGCGTTTGAAAGAGAAAAAGAGAGCGAGACCGCAGGCTTTCATCAAGACACCAAAATGACATCACAAAGCGAGGCGCTGCTAGACCCAATCTGTGCTCACCTAACCTTCAAATGACATTAGGCATCCCGTCAACATATGATGAGTCACTGCCACCCTGATGTGATTTATTCAATCTGCGGAGTAGCTTGGATCGTGGGATACAAATCACTTAGATGGAAACCGTGGAGCAGGAGCTGCGTGTGTTATTTGATGGTTGCGTGCATGCATCCATTCGACAAGCACACACATATACATATATGTGTGTATGCGTGTGTGAGTATGACTCTCCTGTAAATGTTACATTAAGTTAAAGCCAAAGAAGCTGCATGATGTCGGTTGCTCACATTCTCAAACAGGAAGTTAGCAGAGAGGCTTTAAAAGCCCTGTGGAGCTGTTCCTTCTCCCCACTCTTCCATGAAGCATGTTTTTGTTTTAATCTCTCTGCTCACTGTGACCCAAGGGCCAAGATTTCTATTAGATCCTACAATTAAAGCCTAGGATATTAACTGCTGGCATTAAATGGACTTAATTGGGAGAGAGGAAAATAAACCAATGCTGAGAGCTTTGAGTAAAATAAAATGTAATAATGTTCGTTACGACCTGAGTAAAGCCTGAGTGTGCTCCTTTTCCTCCCCACAACCTGCCTGTCTAATTCCAATCAGAAACGTTGATTAAAGGGAATACTTGTTTCTTTATTAAGCATAACAACATGAACACATGGACGATGTTCAAACATCATTGATAAAAAAAAAACAAAAAAACATTCTTGTCATCCTCGGCAGCTTCTACTGAAGATCATTAGCTCTAATTACTATCAATGACTGGTCGTTCACGTCCATCTTTACTGTCCATCATTACATTTTTCTTCCACTGGCCTCTCTAGTCCAGTGGATAAGAGATTTGTATCTTTTCACTAATCTAGCTGCCCAAATAATGAATAAAAATAACTCCTTTTTCTATAATTTAATCATTTATGAGGCACAGAGAACTTCTTTTTGCCTCCTACACTTAGAAATTTTAAACAATCAAAGAATATAGTAAAAAACACACTGTACGACTGCTATTATCATCGTTAATACTGTTGTTTAAATTCAATTTTATCGCTGTCACGATCCTTGATCACATTAATCCAAACACCACTATCATCTGTTGTCACGTATGCTATTTTTCTTTGCGTTAGAGATTTTTGCAAAAAGGTGACTGCCTGCAAAAGCCCTTTAACTCTTGACTTTAAATAGCCACAGGTAACTGTCAGCTAGCATTTCTAGCTAGCTCATTAGCTTAATGCAATCACTGTGCACAGGAATGAGTGGCTGAAACAGAAAAGGCAGCGCACAAACATAATGTAACCAATGATAACAAGTGTATGCAGTAAGCAGCCAGTCTGCTGCATTGACCAAACATTGACACTGGATGTGTTTTCT
>JAPZDZ010000024.1:13858097-13872096 GCA_029783805.1 Acanthurus tennentii
GTATTTACCCAGTGGAGATAAAGACCGTTAGATATCTAAAATATAATAATTTAACTTTTGGCTGGCTGCTGCTTTAAAAGCAACTTTCCAAAGTAGCATTTTCTTGGCTGCCTCACTCAGCTGTTTCTCTATCCCCCCCGTCACCTCTTTAGAGGACATTGTCGTAAACAATATACAATATCAGCATTACGCATTATTTACAAAGTTACACCATTCTCAAGTTACTACAGCTAAAAAAGTAGCTTTAAGTACCACTGCAGTCCTCAGCATTCAAGGCAATGTGATAAAATAAGCATAAAACAGTTTATAGGCAAACAATGTTGAAAAGACATTACAGAACAAAATAAAATTTCCCCAAATGTTCATTAAAAAAGCTGAACGCAAAAACAAACAATATGCGGTACACTCTATGGTAGTTAACTGTGCATTTAGAACCAATTAAGACTGAAACATTGCGGAGCGTAAGCTTGGTGGGCAAACATCCAAACTAACCATAACAGAGTAAATCATCTGCAAAAACAAAATTACAAAAACAAGACACCAGATTTTTTTTTTTTGGGTCTCAAGCTAAAAAAAAAAACAAAGGACAAGGGAATCTGTGGTCTAGAGGGAGGATGTGTGGAGCTCCTCCTCAGCTCATTCACTGGCGAAAACAAATGTTGACTGAAGACGATGACTTCATTGCTCATTCAATGGGAGCTTGGCAGGCTTTCCACAATCATCATTAAAAGAAATGCTGCAGCAACAGTTGAACTACTGGCAGTAATAATAATCATTATCATTTAGTTGTTTGTTCTAAAAATACACTTGGAGCAATGAGGGCTAATAAGCAGTGACTGGTGTCACTCTGCATTCACTGTGTCTCTAATCTGCAGTCACATCAATCGAATTAGCTGTGATGTAGCTTTGCTGTTATATCTTTGTCTCAGCTCCTGTCTTTTAGACTACATCCTTCAATCATTCCTTTATGTGAAGCATAGCAATTACAGTGTACTACTTTAATGCGTTACAAGAACACAGTATTTGAGTAAACTGACATCGAAGCCTATGTTGCCTTTAAAAGCCCACACCATCTTCCATTTGCTTACCAGAGAGGTGAAGATGTAAGTGTAGTAGACTGACAGCATTCCCAGCTCTGATGCCTGCAGAGCAAAAGACAAGAGGGGCAGGGGAGGAAGATAAAGAAAAATGTAAGAGACAGAAGGTACAAAACAGGAATTGGAACAAAAAGATGTTAAGATGGAGGTCAGAGACTCCGAGGTGGGAGGGGGAGAATGAAACAGAGAGCAGAGAGAGAGAGTCAAGAATAAAGGGCCGGGGAGAGAAGCCGAGGTCAGTGATTCAGTGTAACTCAAGCTCCACTCTGCAGAAGGCAGATCAAATCCACATCCAGATAAGACAAGACACATTCTTATGTGACGGTGCCTCTCAATGGAGCAATTAATTTCTGAGGTGCATTAGTATGCTGCTCGTCACTCTGTCTTACAATTTGATTAAATCAAAGTCACAGTGAGGCGCAGTTGTGAAGGACAGGGGAAACTTTTCATAGTTTCATTTCATTAAAGTCATTAACAGAAAAGAAAATCAGCGAGCTATAGGCTTCTGTTTGATCACGCTGCAATGCACATTATAATTAAAATCAATAAACATCAAATGGATATAATGTACGTATCAAATCAAATAGATTCAAAGAACATCTTTTTTTTCGTGGTAAAAATAATCTTTCAACTGATTTTCATGCCCATATGAGACATGACTGAGAGAGTACAGTTCCACACCTGGATGTGTTAAAAATGACATGCTTCTATGACAAAAGCTTCCACACTAATGCCAATGATTGTATATCTTCAGAAAGAGTTTATTAACGGAAATTCAGCCGTCATCTGAAAGAAACGTTACATCTGTGTGGGTGTTTGTTATTAGGCGTGTAAGTCACTCAGTTGTTAAATATTCAGCTTAAGTGTTTTTTGCAGCGGCATAATTTAATAATACAAATTCAGAAGTAGAAAGGTACCAATTACTGTATGCGAAAACATCCAAATAGACCTTTTCTTTATTTCTTTTGTTGGTGCTATTAAATTCTAAATGACCACTCAAGCTGTCTTTATAAAGCTTCCTCCTTTAGGTAAATTTAAAGCGCCTTTTCTCTTAAACTGCTATCAGCATGATGATGGTGCAAGGTTACTTCTATTATGCTTCAGGGAAGCTGTTTGTCAGCATCTGTCAACAGCTTAAGTTAAACCAGGTGAGCTAGCATTACCTTAATGTTGCCTTAATGTATTTTGAAAATATTTAGTTTTCTCCTTTGGCAACTTGTGCCTGTAGTACCTGGACAGAAAATAACATTTTTTACCTATATATCGCAGTGCTTGCTACCCACATCCCATCCAGAATTCTGGTCCACAATGCAACCAGAAACAGTAGGTGATGAAAAATATCCCTTTAGTCTCCTCTCCCTTATTCCGAATAAGCTACCCTGCTCTTCTTCGCCCATTTTTTGATCTGCCTGTTTTACCACAGCTTTCGGTCAGAGTGCACACGGTTTGCACTGCCCCCATATGATGAGCTCACTATCTATCCCACTCTGGGTCTGTACAGCCGCTCGCAGCAGTGGAGGCCTGAATGAACAAGATTACATTCAGAATGCTAACACTGCTGACCTAAACCCCTCTGAATGCCAAAACCTTAGAGAGTGAGACCTTTTGTCTGACCAGGGTTCGATGGAAGATGTAAACAGACAAATAAGGGAGGACGGCTTGCGTGACAAAGGACAATTCTCTCTCTTTAGACAAGGCAGGCACTCTTATCATCATCTGAGACTGGCAAATATGCCGGCACACAGCTTTGATATGTTTGGCAAGTAGGCACTCCACATGAGAGGCAGGTCTGCCAACTTTCAACCGCCCTGCTGACGGATTGTCTCTTGACAGACAGAGAGACAGACAGCATGACACATAAAGGAGACAAAAGAGTGAGAGATAGAGGGATGGTTATACAAGACCCCAGGGGGAAGGGAGGTGTGAAGGAACAAAGCGAAATTGTTTTCTCTGCATTTTGGGCAAAGAACAGAGAGCGAGAAAAAGGGAGCAACCGAAGAGACAGACGGTGGGAGACGAGGGAACAGAAGAAAGAGAGAAAAAAAAGGACGCCCCACTGTGGGCTCCCACTGCTCCACGGCCCAGGGTTGCCAGGGTTGTCATGGCGACAGGATGACCACTGATGGCGGCCCCGAACGCTTGATTGAGGTGAGAGATTGAGACTACTGTGACACAGAGAGAGACTTCAGTGGGGAAAATGAAGGGGGAAGGATGGGTGGAAGGCAAGAGAAGCATCTCTCTTTGTCCTTCCCTCTCCTCCCAACCCACGCATCTGTCTCCAGTTATTGTCACCTCCACTCTCGCCATCCATCCATCGTCTCCTAGAAATAATGAGGTGTGTATTAATTACTAAGAGGCCATATGCTGCTGCCAAACACCCTCGCTTCCCTGGCTTCTGCAATCACCTTTATTGATGCCATCAAGGCTCTATACAAACACCGATCTCCAGTCTAGAGAAGCTTCAGCATTATACTGAAGTCAAAGTGTCCCAGGTTCTAATAACTAAGACGTTAAATATTAGCATCATTAGTGTCATTAGCATCATTAGCTGAAAAAAAAAAATGAAGGTCAGGCTGTTATGCTACTTATAGAATTAGCATTTGTTAATGTCATCACAGCAATACCAGAAAAACTGCTGGCAATTTATGTTTCTGCCGACCACAAGCACATGCAATATATTCATTTGATATGTTTCACATAACCATTATAACCACATATAACCATACAATATATTTTAAAGAAAGAAAAATTCACATTGCCATTTTTTGAGCTGATTCTTGATCTTTTGAAGAAAAGGATGGATTGGTGTAACAGCCAGGTGAGACAGCTGCTGAACAACATTCAGTTTGACACGACTTTGGGGTTTACTGTATTTAACTTACAAAGACACGTACATTTTTAGGGACTGTAGAGAAATTTTCAAGCTGTCTGTGTTGACAAAATGTTTATTTTTTTGCAATACACCATCTGCTTTCCTGCTTCGTCTGTGGTGACTACACTTGTTTTTTGAATAAGAAGACTAAACAGTTTCAACTGATTTTCTGGAACCAAACTGGTTACTTGAAGCCAAAACAAATGGTCACCCTAACTAAGTGGTTTTTGTGCCAAACCTAACCACAAATTAACCACAGTAGTGTCACAACCCAGACTCGCAGTTCAGGCAAGAGAATAAAATGTTTGCATTCTGGGTTGTTGATTTCTTCACACCATGACCTTTGCATGTTAAGTGATTATATTTTTATTTAAGGTGGAAATCAGCAAATGGATAACAGTTTCGAAGAACATTAAGGAAAATGTCAACTTAAGTAGCTCCACTGAGATAGAGATAGTTTTAATCCATAACATGCACTCTATTAGAAAGTAGACAAAAGGCTCCTTCATTTTATGAGTCTAATCCACTTAACTGTGCAAAATTCTCACTTATGGAAGGTGAATCACTTAAATACAACTTGATTTAATGCCCTCGTCCATATAATTTGATGTTACAGGTTTGTTAAATAAGATTGGCTCTATTCACTTGCCTGTTATTTGGGGACCATGTTTGTGACTCTTGGCTCTGTCACCTTGTCTCTTTACAGCTGTGCCACTGCAGAAAGTGCATAAATTCATGTAATCCGTCTTGAGATTTAAAGACGGCAAATGCATTATCAAGGTGAAAAAGATATTTCCCCTTTTTTATATGTTCCGCACAATCTTCATTGAGCCACCTGGGAAATCAACCTCTATCTGCAGGTCAAAACTGAAGACGAACCAACTTTTTCTTCGTCTCCACATATGCAATCTAGCCTTGAACAAAACTTGCCATAGGCATTTTTTCAGTTACTTTTTCTTTTTGAGATATATAAGAATTTCATAAATGTGGATCTTGGGAATTGTTTTTCTCATATTAAAGCTGTGACAGTAGACATGGAAGAAAGACATAAATAACACGGACTTAATATGAACCACACTAACCCTCTCCAGAATGATATGTGACATGGTGGCGTTGGCATCCACTATGATAGTCGCAGTCTTGTCATCTCGGATCTCCTTCAGGAGCGGGGTCGGGTCCTGGCTGTCGTCAAGCATGCGCACAGACAGAGTCTCCTTGGAGATGAGAAACTGCCTGAGGAGCTGCTCCAGGTTCAATAAGCCTGCCGGTAAGAAACACACACACAGAGACACACAAAAACACACACACACACAAAACACATAAGAGGGTTGCTTGTAATAAAGGCAAGACTCTCCTAAGGATATAGAGCTTTACAGTGATTTTTTTTTTTAAGTTAAGATAATACACAGCCAAAAAGTTAAGGAAAGTCAAGTTCATTCAGGGAGTGATAGTCGATATCATAATGCAGTATGAATTTAATGAGCACAAACTGTTCTCAAGTACATACAAATGTGCCTTTTGTTTGTTTTTCTACCACATTAGACAACAAAGAATTCATTAAAAACTTCTCCATGCAGAACAAGTAGACTGATCATCTTTAATTACAATCTTTGTGCAGCCATCTAACTAGAACTTTCAGCAACTTCTCTTGTACTTCCATCCCATGGTAATGTAATGTTTTATTCCAGTGAGGTCAGTTGCATTCACCCTAATGAAAGCACAGCCGACTTAATCGAAATGCTCCCGGCAGCATTTTACCAGTCTCTTTGCAATTCATATTTTAGCAGAACCGGACAGGTTATTGGGCTAATTTTCTATATACAAGTTTAAAACTTATTTATAAGGCATGTTATGGTGAGAAATATAAAAACCTGAATGAATCTGAGAGTAGTAAACCACAGCATGTAGGTATGACAGTTACGCCGGCCTCACCTTGGAAATTTGGCAGGTCTCATCACACTCATATAACGTGTCCCCATGTCGGCGAGGACAGTCATGTGAGAAGGACAAATTGTGGACAAGGACTTGCATTAGCCGAGCCTTCAACCGCTTTTTCCATTACAAGGTAATAATAAAACAGCACTCCAGACTTTGACGTCAACAGATATCTTATGTAATTTTTGCCATGGCGACAGCAGAGTAGTTCATCTGTCACACTGAGACCAATTTTGGCGTTTGCAATTTCAAGATATCAAGCTGACTCTTTTGGCTTCTCCGCAGAACATTAACACAAACTGCAGCGCCGTCCTATTCACCGGAATCATGTTTAATAGCTTCTGCAATTATGTCTTTGTGTCTGCCTGTCTGTCAGCCTGTCTGCACGGCCGGTATATCACAGCGTGTGTTTGTCTTCCTGTACCTGGCTACCTGTGTCTGTGCACTCATGAGACATAACTCCTGGCTGCTGCTCGCTCGCCTGCCTGCCTGCCTGTGTTTCAAACCTGTCAAATGAGTTTCCTCTGTAGTATAACCCAGAATAAATTTGATAAGCTTGAAATGGCTCCTGCTAAACCTCCCTCCCTGTCTGCCTCCTGCATCCAGTCCCCGCTCAGGGCATCAAATACAATTTCACGTCAAGTTCATGACATTAGACGGTGCACTGTACTAGACGTGGTTGGCTGAAGAGCATACAAACATTCACACAAATAGAGTGACACGCAGAAGAAAAGCTCATATTCTCTTTAGCGCTCTGGTTGCACACGATTCAAAGGGGAGTCAGAGTCCCTTTTTTTCCCCCTCGCTCGGGTGCTTTACAGCAGCCATGTTGTTCCCTCAGTGTTTGCTCTGGCAAACCAGTTTCAGTCAAATGAAAAACATGCAGCTGAATGAAAATGTTCTTTTCTTTAGTTGGACTTGTATAAGTCCCTGCACAGAGAAAAACAAGTTCTGTGGGTTTTGTGACTGTTCGTGCTGCCCTGTGTGTGTCTCTTCTTTTCAACAATTTTTGAATGCGGCCTCTGTTTTCATGTGTAAGTGTGTGTTCATGAAACTCTGTTCTTATGAGGACTAATCCTGAAACGTGAGGACACTGTGGACATTTCTTACTTACTCTGGACTGTTTGAGGGGTAAAGAATTGGTTTTAAAATAAAGGTTTTTAGGTTTTGGTTTTAAAGTTAAGGTTAAATCCTAAACACACTTTGAAGTTTTTGATAGGATTTTGTTCACTGTTTTTCAAGTACACTCATTTCATAAATTTTTATCTCTTCCAAAATGCATGTAGAGTATAATGTTTGAATAGTGGAGTCCAGCTTTTCTGTGCAAGGTTTTTATTAACATCTGTAAATTTATTCAATTCACGTGAGCCTCATAGTAACTGATGGCTCCTCCATAGCTGTAAGAGAACTTTGATTAAGTAACAGCATCTAAAAATTAAACATTTTTTTTTATTGTAGCTGCTGTTAAATTGGCCGACAAAAGAATAATTTGCTGTGAAGCAGCTGAATTCAGCAAAATCCACCTCAGGACTAAAATGTTAAATACTGTCTTGGAGGTGCCTTTTGTAGTTTTCCTGTAAACCCACAAATTTAAATTTATTGTCGGTCTTACTCACCCAACACATTGTGTGCATCCTTGAAGTCTAAGAAACATGATTAATGCATTTTATTTCTTGTTAAACCTTTGCAAAGACTTTTTTTACACGTTAAAAATTTAATTCTGTATCGTTAAAATTCTAATTTCAGAGTGCGGTCTTCTCTTTTGAAAAACAGGGAACTACTTGTAAAAAAAAAAAAAGCTCTATAGCACTACTACCACTTTGCTGACCTCCAGTGGTTTAATTCCTCAGCTTGTTGCAGTAACAGACAGCTGTATTTTAGGTGCATTCATGTTATTGTTGGGTGTCATTACATGTGCAACAAAGCAGATTCATGCCCACACCCACGCCCTGTTTTGGCACATTGCTGTGAAGACTGAAGTGTTGGAGAATAGTTTCTATTGAAGAAAACATGTTGCTAGAACTCAACAACTGACTATAACTTCCCCTCCAGCTACAGGTAAATAGTTCAAAGACACCTTCAGTGTTTTTTTATTTAACAAAAGCCGTGATGACGACTGTTCATTAAGATTACATTAATTTTTTTCATTATCATTTAGACTTGAGTAGAGGGTAAGGCCTAGTTTCATGACTTTGCCACTGTTGAAACCATCACTTCTCAGTGCTTAAGATAAGATCATGTGTCAAAACATTCAAAGTACATTTGAACATATTTCCCATTAAACCAAATAACCGTAAAAGTAGCACCATCAATACTGACTGTAATCCAACAGTCACACGCAGTAGGTGCTAATCTGATATGCTCCTGCTGATCTGATCCCAAGGTGCAAATGACTTATCCTGCAGAGACCTTCATTCGTCAGCTTCTCAGCTTGAGTGCGATATTATTGCCTGAGGTGTGGAAGTGCTGAATTGAAAAAAAGGGGCCAAGACAGACACCCAGAGAAAATGGTAAAAAGGGAAAGATGGTTTAGTCAAAGTGACTCCCTTCCTGTTCAAAAAAGTGATTCACAAGCCATAGCTCTTGAAAGGTTTCTGGATTTTTTTTTGTCTCTAAAGGATGGGTAACACTAAAATAAGATGAAGCAAGAGAAATTAAGGGATGGAACTGATGTGTGTTTTCTGACTGCATTTGTAAGGGACTGCACAACACACAAATGCATGAACATCATGACTCAGAATCTCCACTATTGGGATGGAGACCAGGACTTCGGAGGTATGGGAATGCTTAATGTGACAGAAACAGGAAATATTTGCCCTTTAAGAAGATGTTTGTTGTTTTAAAGCTGCGATATGTAACAAAGCATCAGTTACACTACACTTCCTCCTTCTAACTCTCAAGGCTTTGTTCCAGTGTGGTTAACATATGCGGTTAAATCTGCTGTAAATTGTTTGACCCAGTCTTTATTGATGTCTTATGATACAAGGACACCACATACAAGAGGAACCAGAGGCCAGTGTAAGGTGATGAAGCAGTTGCACTTTGAAGTGATGTTTCAGCACAGTGGTTCCTGAAACACTCAGCACCCCTTTGTTACTGACAACTGTGAATATCTAAAATAACTCAAATATTTAGTCTGGTCCATAGAAGCCCTGATGGAGAAGGCTGTACTGGTGGAAGTGGTGCTGGCAGGAGAATTCCTGAAGACATCCTTCTGAGGAAGTCTCATTGGATAGAGGATGGCAAACTATTCTTGTTGACTGACGTCCAGAAAATGGCAAAGATTTATTCATTGCCTGCTACAGGAGCCAGCAGCCGGAGCAAAATCTATAAGGTCAGCTCTGGCTTGCTATGCTCAGATGTCGGCAACCAGTTGTGTCTAAAAAAATGGTGCTGAGGAACTACTGGGAGGGCCTGGCAGATAGTAAAGGACAGCGGGTGCTCAGTGCTGCTCTGTGTGTTCTCCACTCTGTGGCATTTGAAGTAGACAATGCAGTTAAAGATGATATGGCATGACAGCACGGACATGCCTCTTAAAAAATGTGCCTCCATCCTCAGAGAGATGTGCAGGTTGATGAAGAAAAATGGATGGCATGTAACGGGATGCATTTGGCATTTGACCCAATTATGCATATGCAGATATTAGGTGAGAAAATCTGTGTAGGCTATTGAAGGAGAAGATAAAGTGGAGTGCAGAGCCTGTGAGAGATAAAACTTAACACAACAAGTGGTGAAAGTGTTGTTTTTTCTGCTGAGGCTGCGCTGGAACAATGTAGTGAGCCAAAAAGGCAAACCCTGCTCTCCAACTGTGCCTATCAAAGGAGAAAACAAAAAAAAAGTTCTGCAACCATTTGAGGCCCACTGTTTTGTTGAACTAAGAAACCCTGCGACTGCACTGCAGCTCCAATTTTAGAGCTTGTTGGATGTTCTCTTTCAGTTTACTGACAGCTGTACTAATCACCTCACTAATGAAAGTGCACTGCTGTAGCACAGTGCCATGGAGAGCAGGAACAGAACGCATGAGAGTGTGTTTGGTTTGCACAGTGTGTGTGTTCATGCAGGCAAACCCTGTTCATGCATTTTCATGTGTGTCTCTTTTCATTTACTAAAGGACACAGTCGCACAACATGTAGGGCCACCCAGCACGTCCAGAAATATTAAGCACGTGGACAGTATTCTGGGCAAATGTCACAGCACCGTGGCTGCCACTGCACACACTGCCATCCATATTGGAGGTTAGCTAGATTAATGTTCGTCCCGGTATGCACCATGCCTTTGGGCACAGCTCCACCTCCACTCCTGCCTTCTCAGCCATGGCTGGAAAATATTCATGAATTGGCCACGCTCTATTAGGCTGTCACTGGCTTGGGTGATTAATGAGGCCGGCACATGTGGACGAGCCACCGACAGCAGGCTGCCAACCGACCAACTGACTTTGTGAGCCGATGGGGGAGGCGGGCGGGCGGGCGAGGAAGGCAGGGTGAGCTGAAGCCAAAGTTGAATGGGTTTCAGCTGATGCTATTGCTGAATGCAGACCTTTACACACACATGCACACAAATATCAACACACACACACACACACATCCAGGCATGCTGCCATTTGCTGCATTTTCTATTGAATGGAGGGGGATCACATGAGTCGGTGCAATCAATACAGCTGCGTCATTTCCTGGACTGTCTCTCTCTTCCAGTGTGGTTGCCTCCTCCTCTTCCCTCACACAAATCACTACATTACATCTCTCCTACATCTGCAGAGAAGCATCCTCTGGCATCTTCTATCAACCCCTGTCCTCATTTCATTTTATTTTCATTTTCTTTCTAGTCCTCTTTTAGCCCGCTGACACAGAATAAGAACGTCTCCACTGACCTGCACACCAACTCACAACCAGAGGGAGGAAGGAAAGTAATGTTAAAATGAGTTTCTTCTCTTCCAACTCGCCAATGTTAAAGTCAGAAGGTGCCTAAAAGGTTGACTTGTTATCACTGCTCTCGCCAGAGCAGTGTTAATCAACTCGCGGTGGAATAAATGTCACAGTAACAGGATCTGAGCCCTGAATTGGGAGAATGACTGACAGGTACAGGAACACCCAGAGGGAAACACATTTAATGGTATATTTCTGACCCTTGCAGTGGTAATGTGTTATACAGTGAAACAGGGTTGAATCACACCTAGATACACAATAGTCTCTTTAATTAAGTCGACAGTTTTCCGTGCTTGCATAATCAATTGGCATATAAAAAGAGGAACAAAACCTCAATTTGCATTCAATTACTGTAACTGAATGTGCAGACACACAAATTTTGGTTAAAGATGTGAAACAGGGCGCTCTAATTGACAAATCTTTTACTAAAGGTTATGAATGAAAGGAGACGCCAAATTAAAGTCCTAGAGGCAGTCAAAGAGAAAGTTAAAAGCCAAACGAGCTGAGAATTAAAATAGGCGGGGTGGGCGGTTCACAAGAGCTCATTGCCATGTCTGGGCCGTCTGACACATGGCTGATGTCTCAAGCTTATTTCTTTTCTTCAAAGCCTTGTGCTGATTAGGGAAAAGGTTAGCAGGTGCCATTCAGGGTCATGGTGTCTTTGTCTAGGGAGTTGTAATTACTGCCTGCTGGACTTCAGGAGGGTGGGAACAGGCCATGATTTAATCTGCCTCTCTATTTACGAAAATAACTCCCCTCGAGGAGAGTTTTTGAGCTTTTTTTAAGGTCATCCAGTTTAATATCAGTGGAATCTAATGAGGGCCTTCGACCAGGAGG
Organism: Acanthurus tennentii; assembly: GCA_029783805.1. NCBI lineage: Eukaryota > Metazoa > Chordata > Actinopteri > Acanthuriformes > Acanthuridae > Acanthurus > Acanthurus tennentii. Next base: position 13,869,761 of record JAPZDZ010000024.1, read on the forward strand.
CGGTCAGATCACTAGTGGATACAGCTGCAAACCTCATCCTCAACCTCTTTCCTCTGTTTTAAAGATGTGTTTTGATCATCAGCAAGAAGTGTTTTAATAGTGTATGAGTGTCTTGCAGGCTTTACACCAGGACTACAGGTTGAAGACTGCTTATACATTATACAGTGCAAAGAGCAAATACACTATTTTATTTATTGCTGGGTAATTTTCGGATGCAGAAGTCGGGTGCGTGACTGTGGGGGAGCTTCGGCTGCTTCAGTAGAAGCTGCTTCAGCAGGGAGCATGTCACAGGGTGAGATGTTGATAAGCGCTGCATCTGTCGTCAGAACACAGTCGGCGTGCATGCGAGAAGCTTATAGGTGTTAACACGTGTTAAAGGATACCAGACATTAAACGCAAATGTTTGCACTTTGTTCTCAAGATGCAGGGACGCCGCGTGAGCCGTCTCCCCGGGTGTGCATCATTGTGTGTTTTGTTGTAAGGGTGTGAATGCTGTACTCACAGTCGGCCTGTGCACAGATGAGGCAGGCGGTGGTGCTGTTAAAGAAGGTGAGAAGGCCGGCCACAGCCAGGCTGATGTCCGTGTTGGTCGGCCTCATGTCCAGAGTGGTGAAGCGTGGGAACTGAACCTTCAGGATGTCCTCCGGAGCCACCTTGACATAGGGCACCTGCACAGAGACGCTTATGTCAGGCTATCTGTTGTATTTTAGTTACCTGCAGTGGATTTTGGCATTTTGCATTCATGTTTTGAAAATGCAGTCAACAGTGAACCATAAAAAAGACAAAAAAAAAAAACAAGAGAAAACGTGTGTGTGAACTGCAGAATAAAAATAGCATGTTGCCAGCAGACAGCCAGAAGAAAAACAAGCTCTGTAGAAATCAGTTTAATCTGTTCTGATAAATTGAAAGCAAGGATAACCCAGGGGTCTGTGGTAACGTGCATATTCAAAACACACATTTTTTTTAGTGACTGAGGCAGCGAAAAGATAAAGTACACGTACAGTTTTAAAAAAAACGATTTTTTGTTCCACCCACATGAGCGAGTCCTTGTTAGGGAAATCTTCAGTATTACCCACCTCACACACTTACAAAGCATTTGTTTGCCTGTGTGTATTTCAGGTGACACACATGCACACAAACACAAAATATCACATTAATTTGAATAAAACACAATATTGATGTCAGATCATCAAACAAGAGACAAGTGTATTTATTTCAGAATAGATGCCATTATTCCTTCTTTTTTATCTGAGTCAAAAACATCTAAAATTGAGAGCGATAGCCTTCAAACACTCTTCATTTGAACCTAATTAGGATAATTTGCTTTGTACTCCACCACAATAAATAAAACTGTGAGAGTGTTGAAGTGCTTTTTATCCAAAGTTACCCAATTTTAGGAGAACAAAGGTGATTGAATTCTCAATTGTGTATTTGAATAGGTAAATAAATATATAATCAGTTTTTAAGATATATTTGCTGATTGAGGTCATGTGACTGACTTGAACAGTCATGAATATTCCACTATTTGGCCGTAAAAGTGAGTCATTGTGCAACTGCATTGTAAACAATGTGAGAACTGCATATCAAATTAAATTAATATTAAATTGTCTTACACTTTTCACTGTAAATGAATGTTAACACCCTCAAACACACTTAAAGATGTAAGTCATCATCTTACCCCCATAGCCAGAGTTCAAATCTAAATTTTGCTGCTGAACTGGTTAAAATAATAACGACACTGCCCACCCTACATCCTTTATGTGTTCAATAATTAACATGGCTTAAAATTAGACTTATGATATATTTACTAATATATGAACACAATACACAGTAGACAACATATAACATAAGGCAAGTGTGCGCAGCCAGCAATCAGAGCAAAGATCTGACAGAAGGAGTAAGTGAAACAAAACCAGCCGTGCCTACAGGAAGGATCAATAAATATACAATCAAGAATACAACAATTCTACCTGAGCCCCGTTGTGAGGCGTAGTGTCTTCAGTGAGATTGATTGCTTTGTTTTCACTGCTTTAATTTGCTGTTGCTATATAAATATCTGTATTCCTTAGTTGCCCCCAATAATTGCATCATACCACACCCGCTGCACTAACAGGTGTGTCTAAAACAGGCTCGACTCTGCTGTCAGGAGGGAGGTTAAGTACACTGCAGCCGACTTGCAGCCTTCATTGTTCCCTGAGCATGGCAACAAATCCAGACTGGAGCTTCCCACAAATCTGCGGAACTTCTTGAGATCTTGAATCACTTATTTCCCAAATTCAAACACTTGTCCTATCAATTCCTGATTAGATTAAATCCATCTGTGCTTCAGTTCTGTT
>JAPZDZ010000024.1:13924438-13935218 GCA_029783805.1 Acanthurus tennentii
ACACACACACACACACACACACACACACACGCACGTAGACACAAACACTCTACATGCCTGTGCAATGTGACTTTATCAGATTTACTGAATTATTTATGTGGTAAACTCGGGAGCAAAATAATGTGCATAATTGCACAACATCACTCGTATCTGCCATTTGTGCCATTAACTTAACGATTGGTGCCAACACCTACCCTGATAATTAAAAACTTAGAGATTAATCATAAACTGCCCCCCTTCGGTTGACTACTGAGGATGAAGTTGTTTGATTTTTTTCTGCACATACAGAGGCACAACTCAGCTCAGAACAAATGATTTCTTCCCAAATAATTTTAAATTGGGTGACTGTCTTTTCAGGAAAAGATATCCTTCATATTTAATAATAATTGTTGGTGCCTCCTGATGTTCACACTGTAATAATTAAGCTCCCTTTTCTATCTGATATGCCCTCTTAACTTTATTCAAACAGAGAAATGGTCCCTTGGCTCTTGTAATAGGTGGCCGCCTATAAAAAGGTTTAGCTCTTTGATAGCTCTTTGATATGAAAAAATCGGAGTATATGAACCCAAAAAGGCAGGTGCTATGTGAGTGAGCAAATCAAGACATAAACGAATAAAAAAGTGTTTTGCTGTGTCACTTTAGTCTGATTAAAAGCAGTTGTGCTGCAAACATCAGTTGGGTACAATAAAGAAGCGGACAATGGAGCCCTGCTGTTTGCGAGTTGTTCATCTGCTTATTTCATGATTTCGCTCAGATGTGCCCTGTAGCTTCAGGCCGGTGAGTACACATGTCTGAGTGTCATTAACCTAATGACTCCTACAGCACATGATTGAGTAATTAAGAGCAGGGAGATCAATCATGAAGTCTCCTCACATGGCTCATCAGATGGACATTAGTCTCTGTTTCAGCCTCAGTTCAGGAGAAATGTGTGAGAGTTTCACTTCAGACGAACTAAAGCTACAGTTACAAAGCGACACAGGAAACTTCCCTCAAAGCTATTTACTCTCCTTTTCCTCCCAACATGCTATCGTCTGTGCTCTTTCACTAACAGCGAGTTAAATGAGTTCATGGATGCCAACCGGAGTCAAGGGTGTACGAGGGTAAAATGAACCTGACTGGAGGCAAGGGCACAATGACTCAGCCAGCCTCAATAAGTCACTGTGAGTGTGCATGGAGTTGAACTGGAGGAATTGACAGTGTGGTGCAGCTGACTTGTGGCTATTAGCTCAGCAGGGCTAATTAGGCTATTAGATTCTACCTGTGGGCCTCAATTTCACTGGTCTCTGCATGCCCCCACACCCAGGACACACAGTCCTGTATTCATATATGCACACAAACAGTGCATGAATAAGCATATGTATACATGTTCATATAAACACACGCACACAGGCACAAACACACCCGTATCCTGTGAGCTAGCCTTGATGCAGCCCATGATCCCTGAGTTTTGTCTAATTCCTACATTTAGCATCAATGCAGGAAGCAACGTGTCTGGCATAAATCAGTGTAAAACAAAAGAAAGTGCAAGATATGAGAATGTAGCAAGAATGTTTTTCAAAACTCTGCTACATGTAACTGTTTTACTTGCCTGAGCTTAAATATACCTGAACCATACTACAGTGTTTTATATATATACATATATATATATATATGATTGAACAAAAGAAAATATATTGAAAAATGCTGATATTAAATGTTAAACTGAACACTGAATGTGAAACACTTTGCACAAGAGTCAAGTCTGAGTGAAGCAACACAAAATCTCAAATATCATTATCACAAAGTCTGATTTGGCATTTCTCTGAATGTGTGTGTGTGTGTTTGAGTGTGAACAGCTACAGGTATTTGTGTTTTCTAGGTAGCCCACACACATGCATATTTACAAGGACTCCCCTATGGCTACAACTTAGAGACAGATAGCTGGTTTATGCAGCTCTACTGTATTTACTCAGCAATGGCTGACAATCACATCATCCTCAGCATGCTTTGCCTTCCTTACATCCATCTCACAACAAACTGCATGCCAATTGTGCCTAACAGCTCCAGCCTTGGGAGGCTGGGAAAAGATGGTGCAGGTTCAGCTCTGCTGCTGAGAAAGCAGAGCCAATTGAATTTAGCCCACTGTGAATCCTCTGCCGTGTTCTCCCACTGAGTGTGGAAAAGGGAGCAAAGAGGCAAAGAAAGATTTGTCTGACTTTTTCCTGTGGAGCTTGTCTGGTTGTTGCTCCCTTGGTACTCAGTGATGCTGTAAGTGTTTTAGAATAATCTGAAAAAATATGAAAATCTTGTGTTCAACAAGCCTCAAGCCAGCTCTTGTGCACTTTTTTGTTGACACGGGCAGGTTTTTTTACAGCGTGCATGTCGCTGTATTTAGTTATTACACGTCTTATTTTAAGTTGGAGTGCTATTAGGAATTGTCTTAGTTAAATTTGATTAGAAATAATTTTCATAAATAACATGACTGTAAAGAGCAGTCAGCATCACTTGTGTGTCATTTCTTAATTAGTGCAAATTAAATTAAGAGCTGAATAAAATACTGTTATTTTAAAATGTTGAAAATGTTGGAATATCTAAAGCAATGTTGATAAAAAAAAAATATCTGAAAAGGGCTGTGATAGAAAAAGTCTTGTTAGGACTAAAGAATTTAACAACAACAAATAATCCCATGTTAACTTATTAACTTAATTACTGAAAATTACTGAACTGCTGCCTTTCAGCAGGATATTACACACTGGCACTGAGCTTTGTACTTGTTCCAAACAAACTGTTACCATAAATCAAACACAACGTTCTGAAGAAACTAATGTTCTCTACCTTTTCCTACAGGCACAACATTTGGAAACATTTATTTGGGGATGACAATAAAAAGTAAACAGTTAAAAGTGACTCTGCAGCCAATTTTACATAACAAATCCTCATTCATTTCACTATCGTACCATGAATTAATGCATTTGATGTATGTTTTATCTGTGCCATACTGGTAAAATAAACCCCATCACAGCAGCTTCTGTATTTTAAGAGTTGTTAGATCTTTTTTGTGTTATGTTGACAGATAACAATACGTAGACCTGCTGAGATTTCAATATAGCTGCTGACATTTCCATGTGTATTTAAAGGTAAGGGTAATTTCATTAAAGTTTAACTAGCAAGACTGGAAAAGACGTTCCTGTTGCTAACAGGCAAAATGACAGGGCGACATGATCCTTTTCAGACATTACAAAGAGAAAAAAAACGACTCACTGACTGCTCTGTATCGATTTTTGTTTTTACATAAATGTCCTATTTATGTTTAACATGGACTTGTTGCTGGCATAGTGTGTTTGAATGTGTATGTGTACATGTGTCAGTGTGTGTCTGTCTGTGTGTGTGTAATAATTTTGCAGCATGAGTCCTGTTTTGACTGTTTTGACGCCTGTATTTAAATTGGTTTAGTGCTGTTGTGTCACTGAGCCTTTCTGAAGTCACTTCAGATGGAAATTAGCTTAATGATGACTCTGGTTTGATGCATCAAATGCAAATATTTACCATTATATAAAAAAATTACAGCATACGGTTCAGGTTGCCATGGCTAAAGTTTAACAACGGCATTTAGCAGCAATATCAACATTTTTGTAGAACTGGGACAGAGCGGATTAGACTAGTGGACACTTATATTGTAAGTCAGCAATTGTTTTTCAAACAGAGAGCACTTTAAATTGATGGAGCTTCACTCAAGAGTTCGGACCATCTGTGGTGAAGCAGGATCTACTCCACTGTATCATTCATCACACATTTACAGGGTGACTGCAGAAGAAAGATCATGGATACAAATTGCCATTTAAAGTACATAGTTCATGTGGAACAGTGTGAGAAGTTCAATAACTCGGAATAGCTGCAGTATGAAACTATTGCCTCTATGGTTTGACATGAGCATGTTGATGACTTTCAGGCGACTTTTAAGGATGCCCCTGAGCCTCTCTCTATCTGCTGGTGCAGAACTGGGAGGCAAGCCAGGGGTGGAGGTAGGACATGCTGAAGGGATTGTATCTCCTAGCCGGCCTGTGAGCACTTGGGGATCAGACAGAGCTGGAGGAAGTTTCTGGGGAAAATTATGCATGGGTTTCTTTGCCCACGCTGATGCCACTGTGACCCTGACTTGAGTGAGAGGCAAAAACGAAATTATGAATAAGTTAGAAAATAAACTAGCAAACACTGAGAGCCGGGCTCCAGAGTTTTCCTCGAGGACCTAATAACAGGAAAAGTGATTATTCATGAAATGTCAGTGGCGGTAAAATATCAGGTTTTTTTTTAACACATTCCCCCGCTGACCTTTTCCAAACCCATTCCAAAGGATCAGTTTAATATTGACCATGTATTCATGTCTTTAAATTAGATCCAATAATAATCAAAAAAGTAAACTACATATTGACAGATTGAATAGTGGAGCAACACGCACACTGTCAGAACAGACACTGATGGATCAACATACACATATGCAGCCACTTAAAAAAATTTAATGAAAGATTAAAAAAAGATTTCCAATTTATTTTCATTTCTCAAGCTGACTATGACCCATAGTTGATCTTTTGAACATTTGCTCTAACTTTAAAAAGTTTATGCTGAAGGGTTTGGGGTAGAGATTTTGTAGGGATTATTTAAGGGATTATTTAAGCGCAATAGAACTCAAGACCATGGAAAATATTTGCTTCCAGACATCACTGATGTCATCATTGATCACTGACTGACATCCTGATGATGGAGTTATTGTGTGTAGGTTACAATGCTTCTTTCTCACAAAGGTTAATGCCAACTACTGGATTCTGTGGGTAATACTCTTCAAGGATAGCTTTCACAAATTTGCCCATGAACAATTTGCATATGGCCGCCTAATCAGGATGAACATACCAAAATACGTTTGTCTCACGCAGAACAAACATCAGCAACATGCTTTCTGCCATCTTTTTTTTTCTTTAGTGATGGTCAGTTTTGTCCAGAGACCTGAACTTTTCTGAGAGATTTGCCACTTTAGTAAGATTGTCCGTGTCCCGGCCTCATATCCGCCGCTGACTCACATTCCCTCTGTTTCCAGTGTCTTGGTGGGGACCATGTAGAGCTGTGTTAAGTGGTCATGTTCCAGTTATGAGCCACTTCCTCATCCACTTTGTTGACAGCAATGGATCACTACTGCAGCTTTGACTGTTTGCCGGAGCTGACGGTCGATCTCCCCATTGCAGACGGTCCAGCTGACCTGAGCCCACCATCTGCTGTCAAGATGACGTTGGCTTTGCATGTTGCAGAAGTAAATAAAACTTTTCTTCAGTCTCTGGGACATCTGCTGGCAGGAATACTCTGCCACGTTCCACCCGCCCTGACTTTCTGAAAGTGATATCCATGGCAGTGGAATAAGCAGGGCTTTTTTTTGACCCCCTACATCCACACAAGCTGGTGAATCAGATCAGTTAGATCAGATCGGCCAGCTCGCACCGCGTAGCCAGCCCTTATTTTTCCTTCCCTTCTGGTTATTTGGCAGTGTGACGTTGCATCGTTGAACAAAGGCTGCTGAAAAGGCAAACTCTGAAGGCTGGCTTAATGGATTTTCCACAGGTGCTGGGCTGCACAGAGGTAGCTCACCTTCATGTGCTCTCCATGGATGAAGGCTTTACCTCCATCAGCTGCTGGTCAGCAGGCAGGAAGCAGCTACCAAAGATGCAGGATAAGGAAATGCTTTATTTTTGGACAAAATATTGACACTAGATGCTTGTCATGCTGGCCACGGCGGCAAACAATATGGAAAAGAGAAGACAGTGGTATCACTTACTTTTACACTGTGGAGGACAAACATTTTCATCAAGAACGCCCTGACTAACCAGCTATGAATATGCATATTTCAGCAGGTGAATGCGTGCATTTTGTTAGAGGAGAGAACCAACCAAAGAGTTCAAGAAAGAGCTCCACCTGTGTTTATAGAACTTAGGTTATAATATCATAATTTTCAGTTTCTTTATTGCAACAAATAGACTCTTACTCTGTGGTTAGAGACTAACTACACACGCTCGAAAAACTCAAGTCCAAGCCTGCTCCCTTCCACACAAACGGCTTTTAAGGTGAGTGAAGGATATCTGTTAGGAAACTTCACAGCTCTCGAGTGTGCAGACTTACAGAGGGTGCCAGCAGCTAAATTTAGTGTTTATTCTCAAAAGGGGAGGCTTTCCCTGTGGTGAAGCCCGATGCTTGGAAACTGTGTGGGCTTCAGAGAGCGAAGAGAACCTGCTGTGTGAGCCTGTCTGGATTTTTTTTAACAAACAAAAAAAATCTACTTGTCTGTCAAAAGTACTGATTAAGACGGTGAATTGAGACTTATTTTGACCCCAAAAACTAAATTTTTAAGTCAGTTTTATTTATATAACCCAATATTACAAATCACTATTTGGATTTAAAGTCTCAGGATGAAATAGTTAAATCAGGCTAAATAGGCGATGAAATGTATCAATGGTGAAATGAAAAACACTTTTTAAAACCTCAATGATCACTTTACACCGTTTTGCTCAACTCCCACTGCTTCTCTTGTTAAGCTAATTCCAATAGGGGCTTTAAGATGGAAGAGCAATCCATCTCCTGTGAAACCTCCAACTGCATTTGATTTACAAAGAGCAGATAATTGGCTTTTATATTCTGATATTGAACTGAGCAGGCAGTGTGAGTGTGCAGTGAGGAGTTTGTGGAGTGGAGGGTGAGGAGTCTGCAGGGTTGATGAATGCAGCTGTAATAAAGAATCATGAGACTACTTTCTTGGATTTTTCTTCTTTGTATTGACAGAAAACATCAGCTAATAGCAGTGATTATGCGTGTGTTAGCAAAACTGCAGCTTATTGGCAGAATGAAGTTAAATGGCTGATTCTCTTTCGCGCAACTACTTGGGGGATGCCACTTTTTTTTAATGAAATAGTATTCATTATCTCTTTTTTGTTTTAATATTTTACTTATGTAATCCAACAGCTGGATTAATAAGAGGTCTACTCAAAAACAATTTTCTTTCATGATAGAAATATGTGACATGTTTACCTAAAAATCTATCAGAATATTCATCACCACTGTATGTAATCTTTTACTACCATAAAATAATTTCACTTTAGCCCTGAACAGTTTGAAGCTTTGAAGCCTCTTCATAATGTTGACATTTGATTGTAAGTCAACAATCGTGAGTTCATTAGATTGTTTGCAGAACTTCAGCATGGATGCTTGTGATGTTCGTTGCAGCTTCAGCTGTATCTAGTGACTGAAAACACAGCTGCTCCAGTCTGTGCATGCATTTTTTTGGCATGGTATTCTTTGGTGATGAGCTGAGGATGGGAAGAATGATGGCAAAAGACAGAGAGAGGCTGCTGTGTCAGAGCTCTAAATGCTTAAACTTTATTATGTGTATTTAAATTGATGAACCTGAGGGGTGATATTTATTAAAGAAATTGGAATTGATAAAAGACTAAAAGACTTTGACTTTGCTGGAACACTTAACTGATAATGATGATGACCCTCAAGAAAAACCTCAATTGAAGCTCTGAGTGTAAAATAAAATTACATTAAGAACAGCCTGAAAACGCTGCAACCTATATGCTGTTGCATTGCCATGACCCAGCAGAAAAAAAATGCCATAGTAGTTACCTTTTCATTTCTATATATGTTCTCATTCAGAGGATCTTCCAGACAGCATGCATTACCACTACCATACATGCAAATTAATTTCCAAAAAAAAGTCAAATTTAATTCCCTGATTAACCAGCAACACAGCTGAGACACAGATAAGTTCCTCAGTTCACCTGCGTTGAGCTCACTGCTGGCTGCTGGATGGTCCTGGCGGGGAATGTGGCAGGGGCGGGATGTTGTTTTTGGCCCTGATACATCCAGAGAAGGCCAGACAGTGACATTATGCCAGCCAGGCAGGACTCGAGGGACAGCCATGCTAAATACCATCTCCTGGAGCGCAAATGGCAGGGAGTTTGTGGTGGTGTTTGGAGGTATGCGTTTGTTTGTGTGCCTCCCTGCGCTTTGAAATGTATGTGTGGCTGCGTTTGTGCATTTTGTACCTTGTTCTTCTGCATTGTGCATTAGTACACACACACACACACACACACACACACACACACACACACACAAACACATACTGACAGTGCACTGGCAAAGAGACCAGAGTTGTGCACGGATGACATCAGAAGAAAAAGACAAACATGCTGACTGCCTAATGATCCATTGATGATGCAACATGACTGAGATAAACATAAACTGCCATCTCTGCAGAGATGCTTTTGTACAATCAGGTGGAGGTTGGAAAAAAAATGCAGGGGGAAAAAAACTGAGATATTGAGCCTCTAGCCAACAACAGTATTCAGAAACAAGGAATGATTTGTTTTTTTGTCTTGTAATACAGTAAAACTGTGTAGCTATTTTGTTGTTTGTTTTGGGCATCATATGCCAAACCACCAAAAGAATCTTGCAAGCCTGAGCTGTGCAGTGGCAGAGCTGTAAGCAGACAGAAGAGAAAACAAGTGAGAGATAAGAAAAAAAAAATGTCTTGTTCAAAAATAAGAAATGTTGATAGTGCTCAAAGATGACAGGTGAACTGATTCGGGTTTGTCAAAGTTCAGAATACCGAAAAAAGATTAAAAGACTTATATTTCTCTTGCACAATGGGCAGAGTGAAAAGAGCGGGGAGAGAGAGATCAGACAGGTGCTGCATTCAAGTTCCAGTCTGTATTTATGAGCCTGTGAGACTGGGACTTGATTTGAGTTAAACTGTACCATTCTTATACTTTTAGTAAAAAGTAATTTCTGCATTTTTATGAATTAAGAACTGAATGCACACACCAAGGACAAGTACTCGTCAGAAAGGAAGGTCAACTATTTGTTTTTAAAGGATCAAACTTGTTTAAAATTGCAAATTTGTTTACATTTTAATGCCCAATTTAGATTTACGTGATGTTTCATGCTATTGCATTAAACTTATTTTGATTTCCATACTGGTTTTGAGTTATTATTTTCATCCTTCTCAACAAATACACAAAATCTCCATCTGACTTTCACCTGAAAGTTTAAAAAACTGCTATTCATTTAAAGTCAGTCACTGAGAGACTATGATGAGAGCACCATATGTAAGCTGTAAAATCAATCTCATCCTTAATCTCAGTCTTTACCTCCTATCACTTTTCATATACACACACAGACACACACACACACACAATTTCCCATCAAAAAAGGGGCCTATACATGAATGGAGTCAGTCAACCTTTTGGTAGACAGGGAGCCAGTGACAGGGTGTCAGAGACCTGCTGACTGTAGGTGAATAACAAGAAGGAACAACTCCCACTGGTTACCAACATACACTGGTGGGTTATGAGACTTTTGAATTGTGCTCCAGAGCCGGATACAAAGTCTGGTCAGGCTCAACCTTGGTCCACCGATCTGTCACTGTATCCAGAGGCAAAATATGAAAGTTTTCACCGGACTTTGTGCTTCTGTCTGATCCTGCTCAAGCTTTTGGTGTAACAATGCAACCAAATTTAGCTCTCCGGTAAAGCAATCCAGTGATGATGTTTAACTGACAATAACTATATGCAACATATTTTAATGCTTTTAGTTAAATGATGTTAAAAGCTAAAAAAAAGTCTATGATTATGTTTTACAGAAGGTCAGGTTGGGGTAAGCACTGCGGTTAGATGAAGATTCAACCATGAGTACATATTTAATAGATTTGTAGCAAACAGATGAGTCATACTTTGATTACGATTCGAATAAACAAGTTTTTTTGTCCTGGATTGTAAAGAAGAAAAGAGTTGTTTTTTTTTCTTATGCCCCTATTTTGCTATGTTGCACAAAATACCCCCCAAAAAGGCAGGAACCGTGATTAAATGATACAGAAACATGACAAACTCAGAGCAAACTAGAGATAAAAGTTGAGTTGCACACAAAACTTCACATCTGCAGAATTATCACATCCAACGCACACAGACCAACAATCACAGCTTAACTTTCTGCATATGTTGATCGCAAGTCCATGTTGAGTAAGGCTGTTCTATTATACACGAATGAGTCCAAAGTACAAAGCATATCATAATGAAATGTTTCCATCCAGTTAGCTAATTAAAACAGGCTCACTCTGCAACACTGCATAAAAAAAGTGATGATAATTATAAATTATAGCCTGTATCAAGCGTTTTTCAGAGCAAATTAGATTGATGATTTATACTTACGCAATATTTTTTTTGTTTCTACTTAAGAGCCTTGTGTGACCATGGAAACATGCTTTTTGTTTAAACCACCTTTGAATGAATTTTTCTCGTCAATTTCCCCTTTCGACTGTGAAGTCAGACTGATCGATCTGAGCTTACATTTCAACAGCAATTGGATTTTAACTCGAGCCTGATCATCCTAAGTTGAATTTCAGCTATTCACAGATGAATAAGATAAAGAAAAATCCTCCTATGTATGCGGCATTTGAACATCCAGCGAGGGTGAGTCATAACATTTGTGAACCAAGCTCCAAAAAAATAAAAAACCTTCAGGGGCTCAGCATGTGTGGGAAGTGTTTTTGCAACACTGAACAATACTTAAACTTACCTATTCTGAAGGAGAGCGGGCCACCAGAGGTGCTTCTCACCCACATGGCTAAGAAGAGCAGAAGCGCCCAGGCTGTGAGCATCTTCTATGACTCCTCATGGGTCCTGCCCCGGGGGTGCCCCTGTCACAGCCACCTGAAAAAACACACACAGAGGACCGAGTGAGCACACCGTTTATACATCAATCAGCATCA
>JAPZDZ010000024.1:13944431-13961405 GCA_029783805.1 Acanthurus tennentii
CTCCTACATTCACATGAGCGCTGCTAATTTAAGAGATGGGAAAACATGCTCACACTAAAGCAAACTGATTGATTGACTTATCAGACAATATTGCCAATTTATTTAACACAACAACTTATTTCGATCATGAACCAAGAGGAATCTTACTCAGCATGTATGTGGCAGAAAGCAGGGAAATTCAGTCGACAAGTTGTTGGTTGACAGACATAAAACTAATTCCTTTACAGTCTGATATTTGGCTAATTTGCATGCTTTTAACTATAATAAAACCAAGTGCTTGTCACATTAAATCTGTAGATGGCATACACACATTAACATCCTCAATAATTAGTTCATTTAAAACTATGTTGTACAGTTTTGAATTGAATTTTACTCTAATTTACACATTATGACTGTTGAATAAAAAAGTTGACATTAAATATACCAACAGCCCATACACATTCAGGTAGGAGTTCAGCATATGGGATATTTAAAAGCAGGGAAAAAAGAATTGCATATCACTAACGTCAGCCTGAGTAGTAAAAAGACTGAAAGCAGCGCGAAGACAGTGATACTGTAAGATTAGGAGCACTGTTACAATAAAAGACAGAAAAGCTGAAACTATGAGCAAAACTGATGCAACCACGTTAAAAGATAGCGAGGCACAAAAAGGCTGAGTAAAGGGTGATGTCAGGTGAGCCTGGGGCCATCAATATTTAACAACATTTTGATAGCAGGTGTAAAAAGTTAGGTTTTGGAAGGAAGGAGGGGATTGAGCAATAAATGGATACACGCTAGACTGATGGGAGTGTAAAATCCCCCCAAGAGGACGGTAATTTGATGTTCTAATTGAACAGTGATCTCCGATATTTGTGTTAATTGCAAGTTGAAAAGTCCCAGCTTCAATTATCTCCTCACATAAATAAAGAGTCAAAGGGAGCAATGCCCTCAGGCTACTGGAGCACTGCCAGTCTTACTCTTAGTAGACAAATTAATAGAGCTTCTGTCCTGCCAATAATTGTCTTCAAAATCAGCTTTATCACACTGCAGGTCCACATCATCAGTCATGCAGTTATAAGCATATAAACATACATATGAACTGTATGATCACATAATTCTACAACAGTTCACACAATTTTTGTACAAACTGACTGCTTTGTACAACAGTTGGTTTGTACAAAAATTTTGCAAGAACGGTCGACTTGTGGAAGTGACGTGATGATTTTACAAGAGGAGAGGAGAGAAGAGGACATGAAACGAGACAAGACAAGAGATGGCAAGGACATCAGGAGCAGGCTATAGAGAGCGTCCGACTGTTTTCCTGTTTGCTCATTGCCAGTCAGACCACAGGCGGCTGGGAGTGACTCGGGCAGGTAACAAATGGCTAATCAATAAATATCTTAATGGGGAGAAACACAGAGATGAAACCCTGCTCTGCCCAGCATTCATGCACTTTTTCACTCTAGTTTATCAACACAATGCAGGAAATTTATTTATAGCACAAAATGTAGTTATGGTATAGTATATTTATAGGACACTGGATTTAAAGTTTGTGCAATGACATATTTAGCTATTGCTAACTGATTGCTAACTAAACAACTGCTAACAGATTTTCTAGCTGCTTAGATAGATAGATAGATAGATAGATAGATAGATAGATAGATAGATAGATAGATAGATAGATAGATAGATAGATAGATAGTTCAAAATCTTCAAACAATGCAATTTTTGTTCTATGCAAAATTAAGCAAAACCTGTGTGCATTTAAGTGTTTCATACAAGCCTGCGTGCACAATACACACTAAGCAGCAATGAACGCTTGCAGTCACACCTACAATTGGGCCTGATTGGTGCCGTGTTTTGAATTTCCTGGAGGTGCCCTTTGGAACTACGCTGGCAGGGTAACCTCACAAGTGGCCTGTGGAGAGGCACAAATCAGTGTTATTTCATGAAGCGTAAGAGCAGAAATGAAAGGAAAAGAGAATGAAAGGAAAAGGGCAGGGCTGAATCAAAGATGAATGGATGTGGAACAAATGCTCATCTGATCTGCCTCTCTTCAAGTGTCTCCCACTCACAAAGTGCTCCACTGCAATGCCACAAATTCTCTGTCTGCTAGGTATTTACAGGTGTCCATGCATGTAGGCATACAGGTCAAACCGATGTACGTTTGACCCTGGTGTGTGTTTGTGTGTCTGTGTGTCTGTGTGCAAGTATATACGATGCCCTTTACAGTCAGCTCTAGACGACTTGGACCCGCAGAATGCTCCAGGGGGATCTACAGTCCCAATCACACTGTACAAACTGCAACACCAAGGGCAACAGAAAGGCAGGCTGAGAGAGAGAGGCGGAAATACAAGTCATAAGCAGACAGGCGGCGTAGCCACAACTCCCAGTTGGCAAAAATCCACTGGAGGGAAACAAACTTGATTTCAAAATCAATGTCCCTCCAAATAGCAACAGCTTGTTACTCTGGTTAAACAGCTGTACGGGTCAAACTGCAGGGCACATTTGTTGCATAGGTGTTTTATTTCTGTGCTTAGTTTTATTACAAAAATGTACCACACAAAAACTAATGGGGCATTAGGAAACTCACAAAAAGCGTTTCACTCTGAAACCTTTAATTTGTAGATTCATTGTTTCTTGAGAGGGAATATGTAGAGAGGCCATGTTAAGTGGAATAATGAGCAGCTTATATAGAGTATTTCTCCTTGTAATCAACCAATATTTCTGCTAATTGTGTTTACATTTCAAGTACTTCGTTGATGGTCTTATTCAGGACTTTCACAGGCAGGTGGTTTAGTATTTCCTCAAGGAGATTTTAATTACACACAAGGCTGCTGAGAAAAACATCGTCCTCTGTAGAAATTGAACCTGCAGCTCTCCAGATGAGGCAAAGTCTCAGCTTCACTTCAACAAGTCATTTTCCACTGGAAACGTTACCTCAGCCCTCATGTTTTGGAGGAAGTGACGTTGTTTGCTGCACTGTGCGACAACAGTGATTATCAAAACTGCAAACAGCAGCATGTTGATACCAAAATCCTTAATTTTGCTGCATTTCTGCTGTTAAGAATTACACAAAAGCTTAAAATTCAGCAAGGAAGTGAATCACCGTTTTAGTTAATTGAGTAGTAGGTCCATTAACTGAATTGTCCAAAGTGGGAAATTCAAAACTGATCATCAGCACCATCAGTATGATTACAGTCTGCAGATGCAAGAGCAGCATGTATGCTTCTGTTGCAAGAGTAAGTTTTGGTGTGGCGGTGTCTGTGTTTTGTGTAGTTAAACAGCTGCCATGCGCTTTCATCCTCACTGCAACTAAGCAGTCTGTCTCTCACTCCCTCTCAGTTTGTCTGTATGTCTGCCTGTCTCTCCCTCGCCTGTCCTGAAAGGCCCCAAGGCCCTCTGTGCTCCTCTCCTAATGAGGTACAAGCCAGAACTCCTTCTAATGCCACAATTATAGGCATATCTATGGGCTCTTGGGTTGTTTTCTTTGCCGAGGAAAAAAAAAACCCACAGCCATAGAGGACACTCTGCTCTTACCCCGGCACTTTCCCATGACATACACATCAAAATTGCACCCATTAATAATAAGGCGGCTGAAAGGCCACCCTGCTCACACTCAAACACCGGGGGACTGAACCATGGCTCATTTTTAGTACATATTCAGTACCAAGGGCTTTTATTTGTCCTTGACTGATTTAAAACTCACAAAAATTACAGAAATACTCAGAATATTAAACAGTTTACTGTACAGAAACTATGTAGCGCTCACCAAACATGTTGACACTGTTTTATGAAACGCAGAGGCCTGTAAAATAAGCTGACTATCAACATCTCCGCCGCATAATCGTCGGCAGCATTTGTTCCAGTTCAATATTACCGTTTAATGTTTCGTAATAGGGCACCGAGCAACCAATCATGAAGCGAGGAACAGAGATGCATGAAATTCATTTGCTAACTCTTGCATGAATGTAAAGAATGATGGTAGTCATTGTGGCAGTCGGCCCTCTTATGGGATCAAGAATGTTTTGAATGTAGATTTTGTTGTCTGTTAATTAATTCAATAGGTTTAAACCACAATGTCGATGTGGGTCAAGTATCTTATGTAATTAACTGCAGGCTGCTCATCCTGGCACTTGGACCCACAACTAATTACTCCAGAGCTGCAAATGTAATGACACGAGTCAATGGCAGAATGCCTGATTCCTCTTATAAGATACAGCCATGCTTATGCATGCTTTGAATTCATGTTTCAGAGGTAGCATTCATAATTTGCTGAGGATGAAGGAAAGGTTAAAGTTTAGATTTTAGATTGTTAGCAAAAAAATGATACTTTCATCACTTAAAGGGCCTCATATGGTGCCCTAATTAGCTCAATTAATCATTTTGGACTTGATCAGAGCAGCCAGTGAAGTGCACCCTCACTAATATGTTTGCAGGCAGTGCAAAGCAGCACCCATAATGAATATTCGAGGCTGCTGAGGCTAGTGCTGCTGAATGTGCCTTTACTGCCATTACCTGATACATTCCAGATCTAGACATGTTGTGTGACTATATAGCGTAGGTTTCGTGTCTCTTGAGATATCAGTCAATTTGATGTGAAACAGTAATATGAAGCCACTCAGTACACCGCCCATCACTGGGCTTAATGGAAGATGGAAACCAGCCCAAGCTCTCACTACAGCGTATTCACACACACAGTTCCTGGAGGAATCTGTGGTGTGTAGGTATCATATTAAGCAGCCATGCTAGTCATCCATCATGGAAGACTGGCTGGAAACAATCTCAGCTCTAACCTGCGTCTGTGGCAGCGCGCAGCCAGCGAGAGAAATGGCTTGTACCTGCAGGGTGGTGGATAATGGAGGTGAGCATCAGAGACAGCAAACAGTGCTTCAGCAGCAGCTCAGTATCTGTCCTAAACCCAACCAACTCTGAAATTATTCAAGAAACCCAGGACAGATCAATAAAACACAATGTGAAAGCCGACTTTTTGATTCAGATACCGAAGCGGCTCAAGTGCTTGTGAGAGCTGCTTTAGATTCAGAAAGAAAGCACTGCTCTCCATTGTAGAGCTCGACAACAGGCACAAAACACAAGGTCACCTGGACAAGGACAACCAGGTCTTGTAAGCACACTAACATTTAAGTGGATGCACAAGACACAAGACACAATGCCAAGACGCTTCAATAAAGTGGACGATAATTGGATGGTTTGGCAATTTATCATTTTCTCAGTCAGCCTCATGCCTCGTAAACATATGACATAATGGCTCATCAAGAGCTAACACTTTTTTCTAAGTAGGAGAATAATGTTGTCTGGGAGGTGCAGAGTGGTGAGTCTTGTATACCTGCCAAGAAAAGAGGCATGTATTTTGTTGAAGGGCGAGGCAGGGATTTGTGTGGATCAGCGGTTATGAAATATAATATATATGTGATAAAAAAAAAAGGTTAAAAAAAACAAAACAAAAAACAATTAAATGAAACCTCTGAAAAAGAGCATTGTTTGAAACATCTTAATATGATAAACACTCTGAAAAAAATCCCATCTAGCAGTCTAATTCTACTGGAGACTGCATTTCCTGATCAATGCTCACGTAACAATGAAGAATCTGTTTACATCAAGAATAAGATGTTTCTACTGTAAATTAATCTGAAAATCCTCTTATTCTATCTGCATTCCCAAGTCGGTTGAGATGTTGGTCAGGCATGACTAGATAATAAAAACAGCTTGTGTTCATTGGGAAATAGCTTAACTAAAATAAATCCTATACAAAAGCAGTTCTAAACAAAAGTAGCCTGAAGGTACAAAACTCATTAACCACAGTCACGTATTAGGATTCTCAAGGCTTAACAATGTCTTAAAATAAAGAATCATGTTGGTATTTCGAATGAGGTGATGTGCTTAAAATGTTCAAATGTCAAGGGTTTGCAGTTAGATATTAAACATGTTTCTCTTTGATCAAAAGGCGGTGGCTGAGCAATTGCACGTGGTGTTCAGGAACTGCTGATATTGATGTGTTCTCTTTGTTAGCTTTCTGGCATTTCAGACTACAAATAAACTGCAGACTACAAACACTTAAAACTCTTCCACATCCTGTTATACCCTCTTGCTGTCATACAGTTTCAATGTAATGCAAGAGGCAAACGCAGCAATAACAAAGCAAACAAAGCAAACAAGGATGTTAAGAGTTTTTGTGATGATAAAAAAAACATCAAATTACTTGCAAAACTCCTCAGGAAAAGTAAACACAGGTAGGTTAAGTATTTGAACAAACAACCAGAGCTGCCGTTTAAAAGAGAAGCAGAGAGGCTGGAGAAGACTGAAGGACATGAGACAGGATGAAAAACAAAGCAGGGTGGGAAAACAAAAGACAATCAACAGATTTCTGACACTATTTATCATTTTAGAGGACTTTTGCATCTTGTCTTCATGCTACTTTCTGAGATGCAGCACACTTTACCAGCATGGGCTTCTTGTTTTCTGTGATCTCCAGTGTAACCTAGATATGATTCCCAATCCTAGGAAACAGATGTGCAGAGGTGCCCTCAATACTTATTGCAGATTTAGGGAGGTTAGAGATTGTGCCAGAAAAACAGAGATTTTAGCAAATGAGGGCTTCACCTCCAAAGTAAGATCAACTTTTTGTCTTTCAAGGTGTTTTAACAATATTATACAAATGTGATATGTGACTAATTTAATCCCATCTTAACAAAATAATGTGTTTTTCATATAAATATATTTTGCTTTGATGCTGTGAAGAATAATGTTTGTGCAGCATTTGACACTTTGACTTACACCTACAACTGCCTTTAAGTGAAAGATGTTTGTGTACAATGGCTGCATTTAATATTTACATATTTATAGAGTCTAGATTGTTCGCTGAGAGTAAAGGAGTAAATGCGTGTTTTAAGAAATTTCTAAGGGGGTAATTGAACTTTTCTGTGTTTATCCATCCAGACAATTAGTGAGTTATGTTGTGGCATTAAAGACGTATAATTTTTGATTACTTACCAGTAATCAGTACCAGTAGCACTCAGAGTAAAGCAACACCTCAAGGCTAAAATTAGGTGGAGCTATAGGAGTTGTAACACAACATCACTTAACTCCATGCACTTCTTTTAATGAGGTGTAAATAGCCGTGCTCTGAGAGATGTCAGTCAAACTCACTCTATATATAACCACTGCCATAGGAAGATTTATTACAATGATAATTCTGAAAACACTAGTGTCAGTGTTACTTGTATTTTGCCTTTAGGCATCATTAAAATAAGGAAAATATCAGGAAGACAAGCAAAGAGTTTAAAATTCAACCGGCTTTGGTGAAATAGAGAAACATTGCCCTCTTTCTCTTCTCTACTTCTCCAAAAGATGAAAGATAACTAATGACTTTTCTGATAACCCGAGAGTCCATTGCCTGCTATCCAGACTGCATAATTATTACTCTGCAAACTGACCTCATCACACAAAGATATATATAACTTCAGTTTTTCCCCTTTTATCACCCAATTTAACCACAAGGAAGATTAATTTTCTGATTAATGAAGTACGCCTCAGTGAGGGTCTATTCGGTTTACAGCAGCAATAGATTCTGCAGGCTGTGTACATAATCTTAGTGTAGCAACAGTGCACTGCTCCTCTGCAGAGCCTCTGGTAATGTTACAATAATTTTCACAGTTATTCATTTTATGAGGATATGTGATCTATGGTTGCTATAGTTTATTGTCACTAAAACAGGATTACTCCATTTAATTGCAGCTGTTTGTGTGCTGTAGTCAATGATGCTCTGCAATGTGGTGTTGATGTGGCTCCGAAGAAAGATGGAGGAGAAGAGAATTTCAAGGTCGCTTTTGTTGCACACATTTTAGAGATATGGTCCCATTCGAAGGACAGAAAACGCATTGGAAGTCTGTTGTAACAAAGGAAGGCACATCACTACTGCAGATAACAATAATCGGGATCCATTTTCATTTCATCTTTTATAATGATACAGTGTTTTATGCTCTGACCTTGGAATATACGTCAGTTTTTTATGAGATTATAAAAGATTCAATAATATACGTGCAACATATGTGCGAGTAACCCACACGCAGCCTTGGAAAGCTTATTTACATTTAATGGAACTAATATGGACGTCCTTCGGCCTTTGTCAACCTCTCCACCAGTAACATTTCGATACTTGGCCTCAGCCCTTCCTTGAAATAAAAAAAAGAGTTGCCTTATATGCTAATGTATGCTTGCTCTCACATTCATGCACACTCACACACAAATCCAATAAAAAAGTGTGGCCATGTGGGTTGGTTTGCATGGTTTTGTGTATTTGTTTTACAGAATCTAGCCAAATCAATTTTAAGAAATGTTTTTAGCCATAGTTGGCATTTTGGTGGAATCCTTGGAAAGTGATTCTTAAGATTAAATTTCATGGAGTTTCACATCCACAACATGGATATTGTGTGTCTTAAGTGGTTTCACTCCACCATACAGTATTTGCATTTTCCTCATACAACTTGGAAAGGATACATTTTTCAGTGGTAAAGGCCCTAACGGATGACAAATATGACAAACAGATGAGCATGCATTAAACAGGGAGCACTATTGCCTCCGCTGCTCTGACACCTACATGTCTTTTATTACTTCCTCAGCTTTAATCCATGTTAATGTCTACATGCCACACTGTTCTCTAAAGAAATGCAAAAGGTCGTGCCGGTTTGAATATATTGTAGTTGCTGAAGGGTAAGTAACAGTGAGGGGAAGAAGCAGCTTGATAAATCACAGCGTTATGAGAGGTTAGTGTGGGGAAACACTGCAGGCTGAGCAGGGTTCAGGGAAGTTGAAAAGTTGAGAAGGGGAGAAGGTTTGAGGGGGGGAGCTTGTGAAGAAATCGGGTGGATCGGGGGGAGTCCAAGGTTGTGCGTGTGTGTGTGTGTGTGGGTGGGTGGCAGAAGAGGGAGGAAGGAGGCATGGGGATGGATCAAGCAAAGAAGGAGAGAAAAAGTAAAGATAAAGGCAGATGTGGAGGTGGTGGTGGATTCCTGCTGAGTCTCACACAGCCTGGAGAGACGAGGTGAACACTGACTAGCCCGGCTGATCACAGGAAGCTTTTGCCACATTACGCACACACTCATAGATACACACTAGCACATGCACAAAAAAGGTCTGTGCAGATCCTGTCAGTAGACAAAAAACTGTGACGGGGGGGCTCCTAGGCTCTCTTCCAGCTCTTCCTCTGCTGCACCTTCATCCACATCTAAGCGAGCTTGACTGCACAGCCTGGCTCAGACAGGTGACCCATTATAATTGAATCTCTGAAGGTGCTTTCAAAAAGTCAGCAGTGACACAGCACTAAGGAGAATAAAGAGAGCTCCCGTCTCATGTACGGCTTTCTGTTGCTGTCGCCTGAGCAGGCAGTCTGTCCATCGCTTCCAGACCTGAAAAACCATGAAGTTAAGTTAATTTTACCCCACTGCCCTGATTAGACCTGTTTCGAGGTGATTTGAGGGCCTTGACATAAAAAGCAGGGAGTGGACCATCAGGTGCCGTTGGGTTGTCCTGGCATGTATTTTCTGCAGCGTGTCCGTCACCGTTAAGCCAGCCCTTATCAGCGGCCATTCAGCTGATTGAACATGTTGAATATGTGGTGGATGTCATCAGTGAGAGAAAGCTGCCCAGCTGTTCAGATTCAAGCAGGGTGTGCAGAAGCTTGAATATGCAGAAAAAGCTATTAGCAGTTCATGTTTGCAGTGTAACCACTGATGTACAGACAACTATCACAGGATTACTCTGATACTGAGAGAAACCTGAGAATATGATGTTTCTCAGGCAGGGTTCGGAGGAAGAGGCATATTTTTTCTGATTTCTGAAATAATTTATGGATACTCCCTATGTACATTAGAGATGTTACACTTTCCAGGGATAACAATGAATCTAAACTGTATGTGTCATGTCTGTGTGTTCAGATATGACTTAGTTATAGCTTTGAGAAGGAGCTGCTACTTTGCACATAATTGCTGTAATTGGGCACAAAGGGCTTTATAAACCCTAATTGCCTGCATGAGCTGTGTGTCACATTTACTGCTGCTCAACTGCAAAACCTGTTTTAATCTATTTGGTGCCATTTCATCTGTGCTATTCACATCTTTCTCTATGTACCTGATCTAACAGGAATGTGATCATACATAGAAAAGTTCAGACTGCACTGACACTAATTCTCTTTTTAATGTCACCTTTTTGTTATCTACAGTGTGGCCAATAGTTAATATGGACAAATGCTAATCTGGCTCGTTAATCCTAGCCTTCAAATGATAAATCAACCTCTCAGCGTGACCATGGCAACCATGGGAACCCCACATGGGGGCAGATAGAGGAGTTAATGTTTCCGGTCGTGCCCGGAATTATAAGACACCTTCTCATGAGCAATAATGGATGTGAAGCAACATCAGTTTCTGAGTCAAATTATCTGGCATGAGACAATTAACAGCGGTTGTGATATTATCTAGCTCAACCTGCTCTCTGGTTATCTATTAAGTTACTGATGTAATCTCCTGTCTTATTGTGATGGCAGCTCTGACAGAGTGTGGCTGACATACTGCCATCGCTGGGGAACAAATGCTGCACATGTGAGCGGGGTGCGAGCTCGGCAATTCATCTTTGCAGGCCTGATGTTTATCTATTAGAATAAAAATCGGATGATAAAATCCATATGCAATTCAGAATCATGGAGGCAGTGACTTCAACCTGACATTTCTATGGCTACATGTATGTTTATTAGCGATCATACATTGATGCTTTTTGATTTGAGTGGCGTGTATTCACAGGATGTGCTTGTGAAACATAGCATTTTTAAAACTCTTGAGATATATTCTGATGTTAATCCACCGAAAAAAAAAAAAATTCCCAACGCAGCACATTCATCTTGCAGAGTGAGAGGGGGGAGATAGAAAGATGTAAAAAAAACAAAAAACAAAACAATGAGTACTGTTCTGCCTGCAGCAATTGTTTATAGATGCAAGAGAAACATCTGCGCGCGCCACAATCTAACAGTACGCAAGGACTCGAGGCGAACAGGATCATTAACATGGAAAGTACAATCACTCTCTACAACCTAATCCCGGCCCTTTGTCAAAAACTGATGATGAGGCACTTGGCTCGACAGCAGTTCACCCCCCCTCTGCATTTATCTATTTTCTGAGTAACAATATATTCATGCGAACCGTGTTATGGTTTTCATCATTATGTTAGGTCACATTCCCTTCAACCCCAGAGAGCAGCGGTAAATCAAGGCCGGTCTAACCTCACAACCCTCAGCGAGGAAACTAATTGAGTACCTTTGTGCAGAATAGTGTCCTTTGGATTTTCTTAACATGGTTATCAGATGCAAACAATGCCACAAAGACTCAAGTGTCCTTGTGAACAAAAACTGTGCACAAGCTGATGAACATAATTCTCTACTGAGAGCAGAAAACATCATATTGTTTTTAAAGATGGCTCCCTCGAGGAGGATTGCACCACTTGAAGGTGCAGAGTTTTTGTAAAAGATAAAAAATAGAGGAGAGTTGTACGTCTACCCCAGGGAACTTTCTTGACTTAACTTAATTTGGGTTACACAAAGAGAGCTCTCTGCTCTGAGGACAGAAAGTAATCCGGGTGTTTTTACTCTTTAAACTATCCTTTTCAAGTGAAATAATAAAAAAAAGATCCTCACATAAGGGCCAGTTTACTTCGATCAACATGTTTACAACAACAACATGTACTTCACATTCTGTTAGTCACCACCCAAAGCACATAATCACTAGTGTGGGCAGTAAAGACTGATAAAACTGAGAACCTCCCATACATTCACATCTCTTTTTTCCCACAAAGAGTCCAGTACAACACCCACATTAGCCGAGCGCTCTCAGTGGACTTCAGACTGCCAGAACGGTCCCTCGCCACCAATTATGTTGGTGATTTTCACAGTCAGAACAGAAGAACTGAGGAGTGGAGAAGTGTCCAGTATGGTGACCTCAGGATCACATCTTCGCTTTTGGCAGATTACACGGTATTTTGGTTAACCAGCCCCAGATCATAGTTCAAGTATTGCTGAGTTTTTTCATCAAGATGTAATTTGTTAAGGAGGGAATCTGGTCTAATGTTCTTCCTCTAAATGGTGCACAGTAACTGGCCAATAAGGCAAAAAACACATAACTGGCTCAAACCTGCACTCATCAAACACTCAGCAACCTTTAATCCTGATTAGGAGCATTGATAATGCAAGGCAGGATTAAAGAACTTAATCCTGAAAGGCAGGATGAAGGACTTTAATCCTGCCTAGATTTATCAGCCCCTTCGCTGTTTAAGGAGAGTTAAGATTTCTGAAATAATGACATTACCTCCAGACGAGTGCAGGTGTACAAATCTTCCATGTAAGGAACATTATCAGTCCCTTGAGACTGTTGTTGCCATAGTCTCTGGAGACTGATAATGTAGATGCTGTGGATTAAACCTATAAACTTGCATTTTTCTGTTGTATGGAAAAAGGCCTGTAGTCATTTCACACACGACTCTGTGGAGCACTTAACACAAAAATGTCCTGCTGTTCAACACATCTGAGGCTGTGAACTGAGCAGCAAGCTGTACCACTGAATATATTAGAGATATTTTTTTTTTTGAACCTTAAATCAACTCCCTCTCCGAACATAACAAATCCCAATTTAACTACGAGGCCGTGAAACATTTTATCAACAGGTAAAGCTTGTGTGTCAAGTGTTCAAAATTGTTCACACAAAAAATTCTTCCCCGCAGGTGACAATTTCCTCAGTGTGAAATTAAAGCCTGTCAAAGGTACAGCTATAAAGTGAAATTCAAACTGTTCAATAAGGCTATGAAAATGGATAAACACAGAGGAAATTGGGGATTATAAGTGGCTTCAATGGTGATGTCTTAACCCCGAAGCTGCAGTGTCACAGCTACTTTGCATATTATTATTGACTTGAGCCTGAGATCATATCGTTTTCCCATATGTGCATTCATGAGCATGCGGGCGTGGATGCAAATGCTCACATGTACACACATCACACACATGCACAAAAACACACATGCTCATACATACCCGCAGACACACACACCAAGACTTATTATGAAATTTCACAGCTCGCCTGTGTGAAAAATTTTCTGATTAAATTTCATTTACTGCAACTGGGGTTTCATCACCCAATAAGAAGAAGGAGAGCTGGAGCGCTGATACATGCTTGGTTCCACCAGGCACCAGAGGAATATCAAAGCATGCCACCTATCCTCTTTTATTTCGCCCCCTCCTACATCTCTTACTTCTCGCCTCTCTTCCTCTTCACACACCTCAATCCTCACCCGCGACCTCAACTCATCTCTCCCTTCTCTAAAGCCTTTTATTCCTCCAAATCTCCTCTTCTCCTGCTTGCTTCCCCTGTTCACGTTCCTTACCCTGCAAAGTGGTGAAGTGTAAGACACAGCGCCTGACCTAGCGGCACGACAACATCCCAGAGAGAAGAATACGACATCGTGACACTCAGTGGACACAATGGCAAAGCATCGCCAGCCAACAGCCTCTTATTGGCTACAGAGCCCTTTGACAAAGCATACTAGGCTTTGTGAACATGTGGTGCCATTGTGTTTTAACAAAGAACTGGGCAGCAACATGTATGATTTTCACACTATTACTCTGCACTTTTTGATTGATGATTTTCTTTGAAGCAGATGTGCAGTATATCATATAACTTATTGGGAGAATAAACTGAATTCCTCAGAGAGCAGAGCTGCAACTAGCAATAGTTTGTTTATGTATCATCAGATTTCTTTTTTCAATTATTTTATTGATCATTTTGTCCTTGAAAATAGTGAAAAAAAGGTAATTACGATTTCCTAAAGCCAATGGTGCCACCATCAAACGGCTTGTATTGTCCGACAAACAGTCGAAAAACCAACAAATTCATATTTTTATTGCTTGAGTCAAAAAAAGGGAAAAAAACCCCTCATAATTCAGAATCTGGAACACAGAGAATATTGAACAGCTTTGAAATAAAATATTAATATTATCAAGAGATCTATGAATTGTTGACTAAATAAATAAATGAGACAGACATTCAGCTTTTGTCTTTGTTTTGTCATTACAAATTAAATATGTTCGGCTTTTGGACTGTTGGACGGACAAAAACAGCATTTCGAAGACATCACCAAAAAATGTGCACTGGCTTTTCTGCAACCATTGTTTGATGTTTCACACACCAAAGATGATTCTGTTAATGAAATGAAGACTATAGATGAATGGATTTTCATGGCATCCATATGTCACATGTTTTTTGATTTGAAACGCTGCCAGGCGTCTCGAGGGTCGGTCTTATCAGAGCCTGTCAGATGCCAAGAAGAGAGAAAGAAGAGGAAGAAGAAAGATGCCCTGCTCGAGATAATAACAACTGACTCTATTGTTGAAAACCATGACAGATAAAGAAAAGTGATCACTTGCCTTCCTGAAGTATTTTGCTCTAGCTTTTGTCCGCGCCTGTTTGTTAGGGTGTAGCTCGGTACGCTGTTGGAGGAAGGCTTGATCCACACTGTGTGGGCGAGCGATGCTGTGGGGAACAAGTCAAGCACACTGAGGTCCAAGAAAGTCCTGCATCCTCTCTTGTGTTTGTCCACAAAAGATAATCAGTGTAAATTGTGACTTGTTTGTACCTGACACAGCCATAAATTATTATATTTCATTTACATCCCCTTAACTTGAAAACAAATCATCTTATCAGTGCAACATTGCCTTGATTGCCTTGAAAAAAGAAGCAGTCCTTCAGCTTTAACTCAAAGTATTACAAATGGTGCCAGAAAAGGGTGGATGAAAACTCTACATTCCAAATAAAATGATTTGATTGAACCAAATGGTTACAACGACCTGTGACTTCCATAAAACTCTGTATAAAATGTATTTTAGTATAAAAATATCTGTGTTATAAGTGGGCACTTATGCAAGAAAACATCAGTGACCCGTCTAACTGCTGGCGCCCACCTACAAACAGCGTGCAGACATGAGGACAGAAATTTTCAAGCTGTCAGGAAAACACTGGTCAGCGGCCATGTGCCAGTCTGAAAGCTGTTCTTGACCACAGCTTGTAAACATGAGGCAGCTGAATATACACAAACTGATAGATACACACACACACAAACACACAAAGGGACAAACTCACAATGGACCCATACTGAGCTGTCGAAAAGACGAAGTGATGGTTCAGATTTTTTTCTTGCAGCTTTTTCACAATCTCGTCTGAGCCCAGTGCTTTCATTCTGTTTCCTAACACTTTTTTCTCTTTCCAAGGAGTGCTACCGTTCACTGGGCACACCGGCTATTTTAAGCAAGACTAGCTTTATAAATGGTTTCCCACAAGCATAACTAAAACATCTTCCTGTTCTTAGGCTCAGGGTTAAGTATCTTGTGCAACTGGAACACAAACAGGAGTTATTCATAAAGGAGAGAAAAGTGTTTGCATATTTTACTGTCTAACCTTTGAAGGATTTGAGTGGGAAAAAAAAAAAAATATGAAAAAATACTGAACAGTTCGAGCGACCTCAACAGGTTTCTTCTTTCCAAACCTTGACTTGTGAAAAAGCGAAGTACTTTGACAGACGAGTTCACATCTCCGACACAGACTCCCATTTGTTAATTAAGGTCACAAAGCAACTTGATTAAGGACAGATAAAGTGAACAAACACGCTTTGTCTGGTGATTTAAGTCACTACTAGAGTGCACTTTCTTGCAAGACAGGCAATTCTAAGGCACAACCAATGAATTCCTTTCAGTGTAGATTTTTTTCCCTTATATAAAAGACTGTACTCTTTCCACAGTGTTGCCTAAACTGTGTATTTTATTTTGATTTTTTTCACAATATGTGTGTGTTTCTTTATGAAGTATTTGACAGAGCTGCATATATTCCCCCATTTTCACAGCCTAGAAGACACAAGGCTGCTCGCCTGAGCGTTTGATGGCATTTGAAAGTGGCCGGCATCAGAGAGGGAAAGCGAGCATATACAAGAGGAAAATATTCTTTACATTGCTCTTTACTGTGCCTTTAAATCCAAGGCTGTGAACTGTCTTCTCTAAAAAGAGACAGAAAACTACGTGGGCTGAGCATTAGGGCTGGTTTTAGTGGCATTGCAGCAAAAGTAATTGATTTCTCTTGTGCACTGCCATTTGTAATAATGCCCATAATGCCATGACATTTTAAAGTTCCCTGTTTTGCATTCGTCTTTTCCAGAACAATGAACGGCACAAGCCATATCCTCCATCATACAAAAAGCCCTCACACACAGACGGAGATGCACAGAGACGCTGTTGCAGTGCTAGAAGTCATAAAGCATTAAAGTAATTGGAGGTTACACCATTTTCTCAAGGAAAACACTAAAAAGCAAAAGTAGTTGCTAGGCAACTGCTCATGCCCAAACTCACTGGCTTATATTGTGACATTAAAATGTGAGGATGAAGTATTTACATTAGGAATAAGTTATAAGGAAATATTGGGGGAGAATCTTGAAATAGACTCTTTAGAACCTGTATGTGCAATCCCACAAGTATTTTTTTAATGGCACACATCATCCATGTGGCTGCAAGGGTTTCTTAATAAGATCTCTGAAATAAACACATCAACTGTCAGTCATAACTACAGAGGAGGCAAGATTTTTCTGCCAAATGAAACAGCACGAAAAAGGTAAACAAAGCTGTACTCAAGGTAGCAGATATTTATGCAGGCAGTGTGATTCAATTACTGTAAAAGTGCTTATTCAGTGATACTAAATGTATATTAGTAACTTAATGGAAAAAAATAATGTCCTGATTTTAATTAGAAGTGTGCTACTCTTTAAAGATATTTTTTTTTTTGGGCTTTTATGCCTTTATTGATAGGACAGATGTGAAAGGGGTAGACAGAGAGAGAGGGGGTGACACGCGGGAAATGGTCGGAGCCGGATTCGATCTCGCGACCGCCGCATTGAGGACAAAGCCTC
>JAPZDZ010000024.1:13961505-13998359 GCA_029783805.1 Acanthurus tennentii
AGAGAGAGGGGGTGACACGCGGGAAATGGTCGGAGCCGGATTCGATCTCGCGACCGCCGCATTGAGGACAAAGCCTCGTACATGGGACGCCTGCGCTACCAATTGAGCTAAACCGGCGCCCCGAAGCGTGCTACTCTTAAACAACAAAAACGCTCCGGTCAGCTCAGCCATTAGAAACTTCACAAATCTTAAAATCTCAAAATATTCAGACCAGAATACTCAAATTTGTCCTTAATGGTACAACATTAATACTTTCAGCACTCTTCTACCTTTCAAACAGACACATTAAATGACAGTTTTAATACATAATGATTGTTGTTTTCGATTAAGCACGTTTAAAATGCCCACATATCCTCTGCTGAGAGTGAAGCTGAACCACAGTCAGGTTTGACTGATGGATCCATGTGCACTTTTTCTAAAGAAAAGCTCTCTGGGTCACATTGCTTTTCATCCTGTGACCCACCAGTCTTCACTACCTGTGAAAATTGTGAGATCCCCTATAGAGTAGTTAAGTGACAGGATTCAAACCCACATGTGTGCCCGAACAGCACACACACACGCACGCACACACACAAATTAATGCACAAAGGTCTGACACAAGGCAAAGACTATTTAGAGGATAGATGGACAGAGTGAGAAAAATGGGATGGAAAATATTAATCATCAGATTTGACATGTTTTGCCACCACCTGTCAGCCTAATGTTTGTCAGGGTCTAGAGGAGATGACAAGCAGGGAGGGTCATGAAAGACTCATGCAGCATCATTACATGTGACACACACACGTACGTGGGCAGGCATGCGCACACACATACACGCACACAAACACATACAATTAAAAAATACCACATTATATACCACAAAAGTTCAAGGTTCTCGCCTCCTGGAAACTTAAACGCTCAGAGAATGATAATATACTAAATGCATCGGGAGTTTTAAATAAATCTTCCTGAGACAAAAGCCTTTACACACTATATAATGAGTCCACTGTTGACAATTGATGTCCCATAGTCTTTGACCTCAGACAGTATGTCATAATATGTCACTTACATGAGCTATTATAAAAACTATAGCGCCACAGTGAACAAAGACTACGCGTTTACAATAACATGAACAAATGAAACAGTCAACATAATCAACAAACAGGAACAAGAGACGATCTGTCTGTTAATGCAGATGACTCAATGGAGCTGCACCATTGAAGTCAAGTGAGAAATAAACACACTCATTGGCTGTCATTTATTTTGTCTAATCAGTGTCAAGATCAAAAAGCCAATCAGAAAAAAAACTGAGTGTTATGTTAAAAGATACAAGATGTAATACATGCAGTGATTTCCCTCAGAGCCTTAATCCGCTGTTTGATTAACAGTGTCAACAGCTTTTCCAACAGCTCCGCGATATTAGGATTTGAACCTGATGATAAGGTTGGATGAAAAGTCAGAGAATCGCCAAAGTCACAAAAGTCTGGATTTATCCTTTGGGAACCATGTGGATCTGAGGAAAATTTAATGGCAATCCAGCCTGTAATAGTGGAGAGCCTGAACTGCTGTGGTGAACCAAGCAAAGGCAGACTGAATGACCAACACTGATCCCTTGAGCCATAAAACCAGCCTGGCTAAAAAGTGCAATTTTGTTCTGCTGTGTCAGGCACCTACCAAGGGCACCAAAGGCAAGTTTCTACCATAAATACAATAGTGGTCTCCGCACAGTAGCCATGTCTTTTTCTTCTGAGCTTGTAGTTCAGCAATCCAATCCTGTGAACTGCAAATTGCAGGAAAAAAAAACAACTAATTTTCACTATACAAACATGTCTTTGTTATAAAAGACTGTGCACTGTACTTCTTATTGTGCACAGCATTTGGCTGCAGGCTGGAGTTGACTTTTCCAACTGCTAAATGCTTTGCCAGCGAAGACAGGCCTTTATTGTGGGGACTCAGAGACTGGAAGGGAAGAGGAGAGATATAGAAAGCAATCAATAGGAGCCGAGGGAGCGGGAAGGTTTGTGTTTGCGCGCATACATGTACATGTGTGCCGCTGCCTCACAGAGTGTGTAAGCTGTATTGTGGCCTCTTGCCCTGCCTTTGATCTGTCCCTTCCGAAGAGATTTCAGACAAACAGGCCCTAGCCTTCTAGCTAATGCAGGGCCGGCTAAGCCAAGCTCGGCTGTGTGGGAGCCACCTACACACCGCAGCTTTTTTGTCTGTGTCTCCTTTCAGCCTCGCTTCCACACCTCCTCGCAGCATCAGCGCTCGCCCTCATCTCAGAAATGTCACTATTGCTTCATTGCTTAAATATTAGGTCTGTGTTTTGTAAGGAAAGGATTTTCATGTTGATTTTTTTTTTTTTTTTAATCCTGAATCAGTTTCAAAGCAATAAGACCTGTTGTTGTTCTAACATCCACGGTTTAGTCGCAGTTTTAACCAACCCTAGCCCTGATTTATATACTAAGCAGCTTTTTATTAGCAGTATAGATGTGAACTCAAAGGTTTATTAAATGACCAAAAGACAGTGGACACATTTTGCTGGTGTGACCTTGATGAGGAAGTTGAAGTCTCCCCGAGGCACATCTGCGTACATTTCCCTTGGGATCAAAAGCTGATGCTTGCGTGGGTTCTTTTTCCGATGCTGCGAGCAGACACGAGCGGTCACTTTGTAATATGCGGTGTGGGCTGGATGACCTTTGGACCTCATTCTGTAGCTTACACGTGGAATTCTGCATCATGTAATAAATCATAGCTAATGACTTTATCCAACTAAAATACTTTTTAGTTGCAGTCTTTAAAGTCCTCCAGCTGTGGGTAGCTGGGACACTGTTTTTCAGGATATTTAGCTTAACATTCTGCAAAAACGATCACGTCATGGCAGCAAATATGAGGTCATTTCTGAAATAGCTTACATGCAGGTCAGATAATGTACCCTTTAAGTGGATGCACTTCAGATGAAAACCTTTTGGTTGCATCATTACACATGATGCTTATATCCAGTTAGTGCTCTTGGTTAACTATGTTCTGTGTGTCCAAGTGATTTGTTTACACAAGGACAAAAAGAGAGAACTGGGTAAAGCCAAAGGCAGAGAACATACCAGAGCACAGCTGTGCCAGAAAAGGAGACAGGAGGTTGAAACTTGCTGTGCTCTACATTTTAATTGAGAACAAGTTAAGCTGCTGATTTAATCTCTCTGTCCCCTTTCTGCAATAAGAGGTAGCCATGTGTTAAACTTCAGTATCTTCACCATTACCATAACTCTGGTTCTTTGTAGATAGTGTTTACTAAAGTAGGATTTGTGCCGCTGTGTGTGTGTGTGTGTGTGTCACTGTGTATACCAGTGTGTGTGCATGCACGTATATCTGTCTGTTTTCTCCGGTGTTCCCTAACTCTCTAGGGGCAAACTTGCTTTGTCTGCCAGCCTCCTCTCCCCCAAGGTATTGTACAGTAGCATTGTAGCGTGGGAGGCGCCAGAGGAATTCTCAGCACCTGCAGCCCCTTTATTAGATATCACTCAGAAGAAAAGAAATGAGGGGCAACTTGAAATAACAGTTCCCTACAAGACAGTTTCCTTTGTGTGGAGAATAAAGCCATTTTTTCATCCTTGTTGCAGAACTCGTGGATGGATGGTATTATTCTGTCTCTGGGACCTTGGACGTTACGTCACACGGGAAAAAAAAACATGCATGGGAGGAGAATGTAAGTTCAGATGAAGTACAGTGTTGGTACTGCGGCATCTGCAGAAATAAAATAAATAAATCGGTACGTGTGTTTTGACTAAAGCCCTGTATAATTCAACTTATTGTCGTAACAATATCAACATCAAAACCAATTAAAATCCAATCCAGTACCATGAGAAGGTACGCTCATTCATTACAATATCTTTGACAGTGTGATTCACTGTATTTGTGACATTTTCACAGTTATTTTGACAAAATCAAAAGCTGTAGCAAGAAAAATAAAAAGCTCTGGCAATGAGATTTCAAAAATCAAATAAATGAGGCCAAATGAGCAGACCAGCAGCCTTGATTTGTACTCAGCCCCACTGTAGGTTCATGAGAAAGTGTGTGTGAGAGAGAGATAGAAAGTGGCAGAGAGAAACAGCTGTGTTTTTTCTGAGAATACATCTGTGCAATTGTCTTTGTAAGAATGGCAAAAAAAAAGATCAATTTAAGCAGGTTTTGCACAGAGAGGGGAAAGCAGACCCAATCTTGGCTCAGTTACATATTGAGTCAATATGAAAATCAGTGACCTGCTGGGAAAAGGCTACTCTGTGAATATTTTTTCCATCCAACTAAAAAAAGCAGCTGCAGCATTCTTTGAATATTTCAGGCCTTCTTTTCATCAGGATTCAGCACATTCATGGTGCACTTCAACCAAGGGTGAGACCAGTGTTGACAAAGCCTTGACCAATTCTAAATAACAATCAGCATCGTTCTGTAAATACGAATGAATATAAAGCACGCATCCTAACAAAGACCGCAAGGCCGCGCGAGAGAGAAACGACGAACCATCTCAATGCCAAGCACACTAACCGAAGAAAAAGTTGACTGAAATCAAACTTGTTGTGAACAAGCCGTGGAAAACTTCAGCATATTTTCAAGAAAATGTAAAATTCCTCTGAAGAGGGATGAAGGCGCCGCGGTAGACCACAGTGTTGTTAGATTATGCACCTTGATTTCATTCTTCTTTTTAGGTGGTTTACCCCCTTAAGGCCAAACGTCTTACTGAATACTGGAGTATTCCCACAAATCCTCTACATATCAAAACAAAGATCTCATCTCTAGGTGCGAAAGCATCTGCAAAAAAAAAAGTGTGTGTGTGTGTGTGTGTACTATAGGCTACACTCATTACAGAAGACAGACATCTCCAGCGTCTCATGGGGTAGCAGAGCACAAAGAGGTGAGAGAATCATGCTCCTAGTGATCTTGCCATCTGTTACACTGGGATTGATTTCTGCAGCATCTGGCTGGATGCTTGTCTACATTTCAATGACCTGCATATCTTCCTGCATCTGTCTTATTCTCTCTCACCTACACAAACACCCACAGACACAGACACACACACACACACACACACACACACACACACACACACATATTTGTACTTTTATCCATATTAGGATTATTTTTACACAGTTATTGTTTTTATGAGGAAAAGTCTAGTTATTTTTTATTGCATTCATAACAAAACAACAATACTGGAGCTGATTTCCAGGCTAGCTTATGCACAGTAAAGCTACTTACCTGTTTCAAGGTATATAATTGTTGCTTTACACTTACAAAGCATTTGTCGATGTAGCTATTGGTCTTGGACAAAATGCACTTTTATAAATATTCAAGTGCCACAATCTCCCCCTTCTCAATGCTTCAAGTCTCATCTTCTCATTCCTTCAAAACACTTTCCATTCAAAATATGTATGATTGTAACTGAACAACCAGCCATCCTCTTCACAGTGGAGAGGAAAGAGCCTGTGAAGACCAATAAATCCCCTCAGCTTATCAAACTGAAGCCAATTTTAGGAAGATGCTGTCAACGCTCCATCGCTTCCCTGCTCCTCTCCTTTTACCTTGAGTTATTAGTCAGAGTTCAGACAAAAGCAGCTGCTGGGACTGTGAGATTTTTTTTTCAATCTTTCTTCATTAGAGAAAGAATGTGAAAACACTTGTACACAAACTATTTCACAAGATAAAATAGTTTGTCATTTGTGTAAACAATTAGAAAAAACATAACCCCATCTGAAACATGAGCAGTGTGTGAAAAAAAATTACAAATGTTTACTCTGTATTTTATAATTAAGTCTTGATTTCATGTATATAAGAGTCCAGACTGGTTCAGTACAATCACCACAATAAAAAACAATCTATACATGTTGCTGCACATATTGATAGTTATTGTTGATGATAAAACTTAAAATCAACTTTTTTGATTTAAAAAAAATGAAACAAGGGAGTTTTACACTAATTGATTGTCTTTATTGAACTGCAGCTTCGGAGAGAGTTTTTGGGTTATTAAAGACATTAAAACATTTTAAAAAAAGCTTTATATTGAACTGTCATTCCAAGTTTACACTTAATTTTAAGGTAAACAAACTGTCATAAATTGAGTATTGAGTGTAACATTAAAAAAAAAAAAGTCATATTACAGAGTCACACTTGTTTGCCATATAATCACAGGATCTGGAAACTATTTCAAGGTTTTATAGATACCACAAGGTTGAAAATAATTGATTTTCTGGAACCTTCCTGCTGTAGCAACTGAACAGTTAGCTTTGCCCGTTTCTGCATTGATACATCAATGTGCTGCATTTCCTCTAAGCTTTGGCCACATGGGAGAACGGTTGAATGCCGATCTGAGGGAGCAGGGATGTGTTGTGTGGGATACCGAGTTGCACATTGTTCAGGGGTGTCCAATTGAAGTCCTGCTTCAAACACCATGTTACCACATTATGTGGGAGTGTTTGCACATGTACTCCTCTGCATGCAGAGCTATTTATTTGTTTGCTACATCCTCATCTGAAGGAACACAAGAGGGCAAGCGAAAAAGAATGAGACTGCTTTCAAAGTCGGGATTTGGTCGAGGGATAGGAAGGTAGCTTGAAGTGGTAAACAATCCTTGACCTGACATTATCTACAAGAGGAGCCTGCAATCAGCTCGAAGCCTCTGAAAGGAGAATGATAGGGCTGATGTAGCCTCGAGAAAGTTGTGCTGCTTGTTTCAAAGCACACAAGGAAAACTTTAGAAGAGGAAAAAACACACAAATATCTCACAATCACCTATTGGGCTACTAAGGCAGAATTAGGCCAACAGTTATCTGGCAAACACTGAATGTGATGAGTTGTACCCGTAGCGTCAGTGAAGTCAGCGTTCCACACACTTTTTACTTGTCTAGGCGTTATGTGACCCTTTAGAGGGGTACTCCTACCTGAATATATGATGTCCCTCATCAGCCAGTTAACTATGTGTAATACCAAGAGCAGCAAACATGTGGCTGGCTAGCTGGCTGTGCATCCTGATGCATTTTGCTCTGAAGTTTTCTGTAGAAATTGTGCCTCGAGTAAGCAGAACCACAAAACATCAACTGTGATGAGTTAGATTGGAGATACAGCTGGCTGCTGGCACAGACAGAACTGGCAAATGTTAGAGGGTGCCAGGTTGCTAAAGGGGCCCAGCTGACCTTCTATGTGTTTTGAACACAGTGATGAGTTGTTTCATATATATTTCAAGGCTCTACAGCAAGACAATTTGCAAAGCAGCATAAGCAAATCTCTAAACCTTGTTTTCTCTGGTTATGAAGATCTGTTATGTCGGTGGGAGGGTGCTGTCAGTTTTTGTAAGTTGCAGGTTGTTTTATTGCCTTTTATTAACATCAAAGCAGTGTTTTGCAAATATAAATCCTCATATAAGTATTGGAACCTTTTTTTTAATAAAGCAATTATAGAAACATAGACAATAGACAGTAATAGCCCTGATGAAAACATGTTTTCAGATGTAGATTGAGTCCTTCACACTGACAGGAGCTTTTAGTCTCGTTTACGCCGTTCTGGTGTTACAATAGAATAAAAGGATTGTGAAAAGTAGAGAATGACTCTATTCACAGTGTCAGGAGAAAGCCATGGCATTTTGCCTGAGTCAACACAGCCCATGCATGGCATTTAGATATGAGGAGAGTATTTTCAGCCATTCTGGCACCATTACTGCTGAATATTAGGTAAAAAATCACTGACTCCTTTTACACATTCTGGAAGTTGATATACTTGTATTTTAAATGGCTAATACTCAAAACCCTTTCAGAGACATTAATAAGTGATCCACTGTGGGCACGCCTGAGATATTAAGGATTAGGATACATTCAGTATTGATGTTTGAAATGGAGTTGAGACATGTAGTTTTTGCTCTTTCGCACTTTGATTGAAACATATTAGTAAAAGAAGCTAAAGGGATCAGGGCATGATATCAATATTATACCACTTATGATATCAAGAGTTGGCTTACAAGCTGTGTACAAGGGCAGGGTGATGTTTTTCCAATCCAGGCATTTAATATTCACACATGCAATCTGATATGGGACAGACTGTAAATGAAAATGGGTTTTGCCAACAGTTCTTGCAGTCTAGAGTCACCGTAACACAATCCATGTACCAGTACTCGCAGAGGAATCAGTCAGCTGTTCCCATTAATGGTGATAATGAATGTAAGTCTTTAGTTTAATGCAGCTGTTAGATAATCTGCCAATGACCTGGATCTAAACTAACATCTGTAATGAGGTAATCAACCATTTAATATCCATTTTGATGCTGCGGTCTGAATGTCTTGTTTCTGAAAACGCTCAGTTTTAACAATGGTGTACGAACATATGAGATTATAAGACCATGTCAAAACTGCACAACTGATTATCTTACAGGTTTAAAAACCTGCAGTAATTATGTCACTGTATGATGACTCTGTACAGTGATGACGTATTTGCACAATGTAATTGCCGTCTTTCTTTAAGTTAAACTGAGAATTTATGCAACAGGGCAAATGGGCCTGAGGAGGTGGGTATAGTTTACACAATTATATTATGATCTTAAATAGTAACATCAAGGTACAGAGTGTACAGAGTTAAAGTGAGACTTTCATTTCATAAACAGTTTCTTTAATGCAGTGCAATTTTTCATTTTCTTGGATGCTTCTACTCTTTATTTACTATTGTATTTTGTTCAAAGACAGAAAATAAAGCAGAGCTCATATCTTTTTTTGTTAAGAAGAGGACACAGGAAGCAGTAAATTATTGTGTTACAATAATACAAAAAAAGCTTTTTATTTAAATTGTATAAGAAATAACACAGCGGCATTTGTTAAAACAGACTCTGACACATGAAAAACTGCTGCAGTGGAATAAAACTTCACAAAACTATATCACCGTGTCTGTTTTTATTTTTATCTATTTACTAGGCTTGTTCATGACAGTATGTTCCCACTGTATGTTTCACAGGTTGCTTGCAACTAGAAGATACTTTTTATTAGTTGTTTTAAGGGTTAGCTGCTCAAAAAAACAAAAAAAACCCACAACATATTCACGTGTGGAGAAGGAAAGGTCTCACTGGACCTGCTCCTCCTGCACTGTAAAGGGTCCCTGGGACACACCCAGCTACGCTTATTACCGATTGTGTTGCATGCAGGTCCAGCCCTTGCAGGTGGAAAATCAGAGCCATAAACAAGGCAACCTGAGCAGAAGGCTCATTAAAAAAACAGCAATCACACTCTAACCAAACTATCTGTGCATCACACCCTCTGGCCAGTTAATAAACAGTGTTCACTAAGGCTAAAACCATAAACTGTACTTGTTTAAAAGCTGCAAAAGGACGGAAGAAAAAAAAAGGAACCATAAATACTTTACAAAGTAAACAGAGAGGCTATAAAAAATAATCATAAAACAAGTTTTTGAG
This sequence comes from Acanthurus tennentii, assembly GCA_029783805.1. NCBI lineage: Eukaryota > Metazoa > Chordata > Actinopteri > Acanthuriformes > Acanthuridae > Acanthurus > Acanthurus tennentii. The sequence continues at coordinate 13,970,920 of JAPZDZ010000024.1, forward strand.
GAAATTGGATATTGAAATGAAATAAAAAAGGGCCCCTAAGAAAAAGTCAGAATGCATGCATAGTCAATGCCACTAAATTTCAGGCCAGTCCTGCTTTCGGGTAATAATGGTAAAAAAGTGCTTCGCTGGTAAGATGCTACAAATTCAGAGTTGGACTCTGGCAGGCAGACAAACTAACTCATTAAAACTATGCTCTCATCTTATGATGTGCACCACCTATCCCTTTGTTTCACTGAGCCTGAGAAACGGGCTCTTTGCTACATTGCCAAAAGGAAACTTCATTGTTTGACGTATCCATTAAAATGCAGCGGTGAACCACGGCTAATAAAAGGAGACAGGGGACAACAGCATGACCACCTAACGGCATCATAAAGTTAGTGGGGGGAGCATAAATAATGGAACACTCATTTTCTCGAACCGCCTTGGTCTGGAGCTTTTAGTGCTTTTTCTGTAGCCTGGGTTTCTGCCGCGCAGCATGGAAATCAGTTTGGAATATTGGTTCAGACTTTGGGTGGAAAATGTATTAATGCAATGCCACTGACTATATAAATTAGGTGCATTGGAGCTGTAAAGTAGTTCTGTCAGAAAGAAAGATAAATTATAGAACAAACAGGTACAGTAATGTTGGGATGGACTGCAAAAGTGGCAAAATGCAAGCTGGTTTCATCTTGAGAGACGTTCTGACTGATGATATAAATTTTGAAAAATCACAGCTAGACTTCAGTAGTTGGTCTTTCTAGCAAATAACTTACTGAGGCCAACAGACAGGCTACTGTATCATCCTGTATAAGTGAACAATTGATTTATACTTTGAATTAAGCACAGAATTAAAGCTTTAAAGACAAATAGAGAGTATCTTCTATAGTGAGGAATGTGAGGCTGTGCTTATGCAATTAGTCCTTATGATGGAGCCGATGAGAAGTCGAAGGATCACCAAAGTCACTGCGATTTCCCTTGCGGGCAATCATGTCTTACTGTACTAAATTCAGGGAACATCAGTTAAATAGTTGTTCAAACACAGTTTTGTGCATGAACAAATTTAAAAGAGCTTGTTTATTGAACGTTCTGTTTTGTTTTTTTTTTTAATTGGGAACTGAACGTAACTGCTTGCAAATAATGAATGTGAACACAAAAGTGTTTCACAGCCCCCCCACAGCATTTTTTTCCTCCCATGGATGATGAAGACGTTACTCGCTCTGTTCTCTGATTGGCTGTTACCTGTTAGTGCATCATTCTTTGTTTGTGTGGTTTACTCATCACATTGCATGCACTAATGCAGCTACTGATAAACCCAAGACTAATTAATTTGATTAACTGCAAGAGTTCAATGGACAAATCAATCAGATTCTAATAGAAATATTTCATATTTTCTATGCAGAGTGTTCTTGTAACTTTTGAAAAAAAGTGAAAAAAAAAAATACTGAGTGGCAGCCACATCAGCACTAAATGTGTAACAGCACACTGAGTTCAATCCAACCAGGACGAAATCATCTTTGGTCTTTGACCATAAACCATTAACTGTAAAACTCCTCCACTGCCATTAAAAAAACAAAAAAACAACAAAAAAAAGATGATTGTGATCTAGTTATTTTATTGTGACTCTGACCTACATTCAAATTTTAACATTTTGAATGCAAAGTGGTAGATTTTGTTCAAATAAGCGAATTCAAGACAGGTGTTTACAGTCTGTCAGTGGGTCTGCTGCAGTGCAGTAGCTGCTAGGTGCTAACTGAGGCGTGACAGTGCTCTGTCAAATGGCACCCCTCCATCATTTCCTTCAAATACTCGACAGAACAGCAGAGTAAACAGACACGCTGCAGGGGCCGGCACATTCCTCCACTACAGCCTCAGCCGCCAGCATGCTCCTCATACTCGGGATGGCCATTTGCAATCTCAGCCACTGATCCAATCAGAATCACAGGGGAACCTCTTTGCAACCGAGCCACATCCTCGGTCAATCAGCATCAGTCCGAACTGCAGCCTTAATACCCTCTAGAGAACAACCCATAATAGTAATATCCAACCCTGAACGCACCCCAGCATCATCTAGACAATGACCCAAAGGATCCTACCTTACTTTTGACTTTTATTTAACAAAAGGCAAAACACCGAATCCTACAGACACACATGAACAAAACATAACACCATCAGGCAACTTTCACAGTTAATGCAGTTGACACTTAAGCTAGCGATCGAAGTGCTTATCTGTGAGTATGTGTGTGGGTGTTTATTTATATGTGTGTGTCTGAGAGAGTGTGTTACAACATTTGTTTCTATGGGTGTGTAAGAACCAAGATAGTTCCCCCCGGCAGTGGACTGCCACTGTCACACTGATAGGGGAACGAGCCATGGCGGAGGGGACTCGTGGATGGCGCTGCATTGGTGAGACTTGCAGCCGGGATAAATCTGGACTGTGTGAAAAAGAGGCAGGGGTGCAATTACCCAGAGATGGAGGGACAAAGAGATGTCAGTTTGTTTGCAACAGCATGGACACTATTGCTCAGCAAGACTGAGAATGAAATCTATTTGCAACAGAGAACAGAGACCGCTCTCCCTTTTTTGTCCCTTTGTCTCTCGACACGTCTGTCTGCTGTGGCACATGCTCCAACACTCTGTTGTTATGGCCTCATTTCTTTCAAGACACCTTTGTTTTCCTATTAATGGCAAATCTTTGTCCAATCCTTCTTACAGTTCTTTATACCAAAGGGGAGGCAGCAGCCTGACATGCACTCAGAGGAGGAGAGAACCTGGCTGAAGCACATTTACAAATGCAGATTCGCATACAGGGAGGAGAGAGCCAATCAATTTTGAAATTGGGTTTAGATTGAACGTAGCAAATCAATTTTGTGGAATCCAAAGCTAATGGCCCTGAGTAATGCTCATGAAACATGTTAACTCTCTGAATGCCATTATCTAGATATGCTGAATTATCTCATGTTGCAAAATTCATAATTTCATCTTGCACGAGCTCTGATACTGATACTTTATCTGCATCAAGTTTTCTTGAAAATCTCATGTTGGGCAATAAAAAATAAAGTGCACTAAAATGAAGTAGGAATGCACAAAATGAATGAATTTGGATAGAAAATATAAGTATAAAGGAGATAGTGTTTAAGTGGTGTCCATCATGTGTCCAAATTCTGGTATGTTTGAATTTGTCTTTTAATTCCCACATGACATTTTAATTAAGCCATTTTTACATCATACTCTCTCATTTTCATACGTTTGTTTTACAAGTCCTCCTTTTAGTGGCATCTTGCTTACAAGCTTAGTTGTAAAACTAAAGAAGTGTGTAACAAATCAATTAATTTCCTGAATCACCAAATTATAACACTATTCATCCTCAGCATGTCAACACTTAATGTGCCAGATCCACTTTGTACCAATCCAACAGTATTCAATCAAGTTGAAAGAGAACAAACTTTATAATACTGAGCTCCAGTTGTGACAATTATCATTTCAGTGGCATACAAAGACTACACAGTGGTCAGTGAAACACAGTTTGCAGTATGCCAGGTCAATCATAAAGAATTATACAGATGGAGACGCAGTAACGTCCAAGTCCAGGTTCTGTTGTTAAAATGGCATTTTATCTGGTGAAGAGTGCATTATCACTAGTTTAAGACTTGCTGAGTTTAAGAACTGGGACTTGACTTTGCGTGCAAAGCCTTGAGAACTACTTCTGACCTTCAAAACAAAGACTTGGTCTCACATCTGCTTTTATCATTTACAAATAAGCGGCTGTGATGATTTGATTGGACAGGGACTTTGTTTGAATATCTGCCTGGTTGTCTGACAGCTCGTGTTTCTCTCCTCAGGGGGAACCCAAAATTAAAGCTGTGTCTTGCAATGTCATCACATCCTCAGATCTCTGCAATAACATTGGATGGGTGACATGTTGGCACAACCAACAGAAATGATTAGCAAAACTATAAAAGTTTGAACAAGATCTCACAAACACATATTGCTTTTGATGTCTGAGGGTTAAGGTGCATCATTTGTAGCTAAAGCTCAAGGCCCTCTTATATAACAGAGGCAACTATTTTTAGGCAGAAAAGATCTTAATATTTTAGATCTCTCTAAAATGGTGTGAAAAAGTTCATCTGGAACGCTGTTGACATCAGCTGCCAGCACCTTTTTCCATGACCACAGAGCAAATAAAGCCAGATTAGTGTTTTATTCATGCGTGTCGATATATTTTTATGTATGTTAATTAAGCTATGTCAATAAAACAACACACAAGATTATCATATAAACAAAGGATCACTGGTTGTTATGGAGATAAATACTATGGCAACAAATGTGCATTTTTGGTATCTCATTATGAAAACAAAATGTGTGTTTAGGGCCTTGTTCGATTCACACGTTGAAAAAGTGTGATACTAAATAAATGGAGATACTCAAAGGATTGAAAATCCTCTCGGTGCTCTGAATTAATGGCAGGTCTTTGTGCCAATGTACTCTGCGGTGGTCCGAGTGCCAAATCCCTGATGTTTAGATACTCAACACTGAAGGAGTGGTGTAACAAATCCAATGGTTTTAATCCATCTTTTCAACTCAATACTGCACACACACACAGTACGCTGCAAAGAAGGTGAAAATGTTGTCAGCCAAGGTAGAATAATATTAAATTATTATTTTACTGATGAAGAGATTCACTGGAGATTATGACCTCGGGAGCTCGTGTACAGCTAAAATTTGTAGAGAAGCAATCAACTGTTGGGAGCTCAAGGTGCTGCTGATTATTTGCTACATCTGTGTTATGCTCAGAGTGACAGCGGCACCTTTAAACACTGCTTAACATACCGGGGGGACTTTTTTTGGAGCAAAGATTCTCCGTAAATAGCACTGGAAACAGAACACTGTGTGAATGTGTTTGCATGAAATGGACAAAGACAAAAAGGAAGTGCAATAGAGAGAGGGAAAGAGAAAGGCAGCAAGAGTCAGAAAGAGAGTGACAAGGAGACACAAAGCTAATGTATCAGAGAGATCTCTCCTGCCTTTGTGCACCTGAGAAACTCTGGAGCTCAAGGACATTGTGTCTGTTGTTTGAAAACATACTGAAGGGAATGAAAAACTAAGAAATGACATGTGTCGCCTCTGAAAACATTCAAATCTGAAAAGAAAAATACAAAATGGGCTCCAGTACTAATCTGACTGTCACCATGCAGCATCTTAGATTTGCTCATTCAATTTTAGGATGGAAATGAAAAGGCTCCTGTCATCTATTATGTGCAAAATGTGCATCTGACAGAAGGAGAGAAATTTGGGAAATATTTGATTCATTATTATGTAGTTGTGTGTCTCCTTGAAAAACACTTTTAAGAATACCAAACCAAAGAAGTCAAAATCTTTGAACACATGACAGCTTTAGTTGAAAAGTCAGAATATAGCATGATACATCATGATACATGTACATGTATATCATGTACATGATACATCATTAGTGGAACATGAATGTGTGTATCAAAGTTTACAGTAATTATCCAATATCTAATATTAAACTCAAAGATGTCAACTCTGTAGTGGCTCTAGAAGAAAAATCAGGGTATCATTAGTGTTATTAAGGTTAAACCTCTAAGGACCATGAATGTCTGTGCATAATTTTACGGTAATTCATCCAATAGCTTTTTTTAGAAATTCCAGTCTTACACAAAGTGGTGGACAGATGAGGTAACCATTGGACAAATACTGACCATTGAGTCACACTTCAAGTATGAAAAATATATCTGCACTCTTGTTAAGTCTAAGAACCAGGATTTCTGAGCCTGAATAAAAAGCTGTCCAATTAATGGCATTCTGTGCCCAATAAAGAGGGTGAACCACTGTTACATTCTTACCAGGGGTGTTACTTATGCAATTTCTCTGACAGCTGAAGGGAAGTTTGAACTTGGACTAGTTGACTGCTTTAAAAGGTGAGGAAACAGTCAAAACCGAAAAATCTATTATGTTGAAGACTGTGGGTAAATTTTGCGACATCTGAAATTGTTCATCATATTCTCCTTTCATTAAGCACATTGTAGATTGTTCAATAACAGGGAATAAGTTTATTATTAGAAACAGCAGTAACATACGCAATGTTTGACTGGGAAGACATTTCAGAGCAAATTTTGTCAAAATGTCATTAAAATGTGTCCATAAAAGGTAATATATTAAACAACAGGTAAGTGGGCTGATTGCTCAAGATAAAGATAAAGACACCTGCAGCTCTCACTGAATGCAAGTGCAGTTTAACACTTTAAATGACTGTGCAGGAAGTTTAATGATAATAACTTTTGCGATAATTCTTTTCCAGGTTGTTGTATATTGAGGAGCAGCACCATCTAAAACGATGGAAAACATCAGCCTCCATGCAGTAACCTCTCTCTGCCACCTTTGAATCAAGCAGCTCACCTCTCCACCATGCAGAAAGAAGGAACACCCTCCTTCAATGATGCCCACATGTCCTTGTTGACCTCCCTAATGAGCCTTCCAGACTGAGGAGGCAGGTGACTGCATGAAGGTGGATGCAGTCCAATTTTCTCAGACAGTGCTGACTTGCAAATTTCAATCAACCGCGACAGAAATACCAAAAAAGTTATTAACTTCAAACTTTATGCATAATTAGTCTGGGTGGAGCCACACGTGCATGTAATGAGATCTGTATCACTCATCACCTTCCACCTCAGGCATTAAACTTACAAACACCCTTGATGTTTCGAAGCAAGGGTAGCAAGGTTTAATCGACACGTTGACTAAAATAGAGCATCCTTAATCATTGCACAGCAGCAATGGTTCATGCAAAACAACACAAATACAATGTCCTCACCAGACTCGTGGCATAAATCTGTTTAACAAGATCATTTGGTTTGAATTAGGTTCAATTTTAACTGCTTCGTTACAGAAATCTTGATGTTTCCTTTCAAAAATAATGCTGCCTCAATCATAAAGTTCTTAAAAAGTCACAGCAGTTAAATATCAAATAAGTTTGAAAATTTAATGTTATTAAATATGAAAATAGAGACGTGGGACCAAGAAAGATAAGGCACTTTTTGAGGGATTAATACATCACTGATCTAATTTTGATATGGAGAAAGAAGATCGGTGCTGATACATTCGCACACCTCTTTGATAAAGATGTTGATGCTAATAAGCGCCTCGAGCACAGTGTTTCTAAACATCCACTGTATGAAGTATCAATAGAAGGCCGGCACACTTGTGAGAAGGTGAAGCATCAAATCCTGGAGTTAAGCCTCGGCCTCAGAGCACTGCCTCCTGTCTCCCCGAGGATCCACTGCAGAGCTGGATCAGCATGCTAAGTGAGATCCTGCACAGTCAGAATAGAAACCACTAGAACACGGGCGGCTTAAGTGTCAGATACACTCAATCACCAACAAAAGGGTTTCACTTCATACTCAGCCACTAATAGGTGACAAAATGGAAAATCAATTCATGAGCTTGATTAATTAATAAATGAATTTTCTTACCACCTAAATCTGAATGAAACATAAGGAAGGAGTTAGATTTATAGGGAGAAAATCAGCATTTAGGGAATTAATTTAACAGATTATTTACTTATTTATGCAAACTTTATTTACTAAATCATTACTGCCTCTTTAAAGTAACCATCTGCTGAATCCATGCAGCTGTATTTCCTTAATTCAAAGCTGCCCTGTACAACTACACTCTTTTTAAGCCTGAATAGGAATTGAGTTCACCGATACCGTTTCAGCATTCATATGTGCAAAAATGCTTCCTTTCTATAAACTGTGTGTGACGTTTTACAGCAGGATTCATTCATTCATTCATCTAAAGTCATCCAGCTTAATAAACTCAAGAGTAACAGGGTCGTTTTGCTCATCGGCGGCATATGTATATGGCTCTGTTGATGCTCTACCACTGGTAGGTACAGCAGTTGTTCAATGGAGCTCAGCAAAAGTTCATTCAGGAGGACAACTTCATTCAGTCTTCTGTGTACCTTCATTCATTACCGTCCTCTCTGCCACACCTCTTGGCTCCGATCCATTCATATACTTCCCCGCTCCCCTGTATTATCCTATCACATCCAAATCTGAAGAGCAACTCCTAAAGGCTTCACTGCACACCATTAGGTAAACTTTACGGTAAAGCAGAGTGAAAGGCTTTGCAAACACCCACTACAATCTGCCCCACAGGAGCTGCTGCAGTTTAAGATCACAACTTATCCGGAGCAAGTGCAGAAGCTGTGCATGAATTAAGTCACATATCAAAGTTGAGTGAAAAAATTATAGTTTATTTACATTAAAAACACAGAAGTTACAGAACTTTACTCCTCCTGTCTCATGGGATCTTGTTCAGCTTGACTCGAGTTTAAAACACAAAATAACAGGAAGGTGGTGGCTCCGCCTTTCTCGCCGCACTCAGTCTGTTTTCTAAAGCTGCCACACCTCTCAATCATTAATCACAACCCCTCTGTTATTATCAGTCAAGTTGGGGCTCTGCTGTGCACTACTTACACCTCCTGAAGGTGAAGCCAGCAACACCTCCTACTTCACCACTGTCAGAATCCATCTAGCATCATGTTAATGTGATTTGAGACTTGAGGGTAATGTGAGAATTATTAGACTCCTCTCCATAATCAATCTAACTGATGTTTGCAACAACAAACTCAAGTCAGCAGTGAATTCTATTATCATCACTTAATATGGATGAACTATATTTTCCCTGATTGTCATAAAAAAAAAGGTTCAGTGGCGATGGCGTCTCCAGGATATTCAGCTTGAAACATGTGCGATTGGATGTAAAAATGAGATCGTAATCTCTAAATCTTGGTGCACTGGTTGCATTCCCACTTCAAAGCAGTACACAGCTCCGACTGTTCCTCCTGTTCTAATCTGCTGGTTTAACGGCTTGTCCACTGTGAGCTATTAAACTACTGCTGCGGCTGCTGCTGCGATCACCTCCACCACCCCCACCACCTCAGATCACTGCTGACCTGAGAGGCGATCAACCAAGTACTGATTAATGGGTCTCCAAGCCTCCTCGGAGGGGGGAAGTCGCACTCAGAAGGTTGGGCCAAACAGAAACAAATGGGACATTCAGCAATCAACCTTTACTGCATCAATAACCTCAGTTATCGATTCATCAGCATTAAATTTTAGAGGAGAAACATGCCCTAATTGTTTGTGTTTGACACAACTTTAAACTGTCCTGCTTGCATTTTCAGAGACAGGGGACCTTTTAAGTCAATTTTAGACAAGTGGTCTCAGATCCATACAGATGTCAGCCCGGTCGGCGGGAGTAACGTCAGCTTACCATGACGATCAGCATGCGCAGAGGCCAGCTGTGACTGATGACATTAAGAAATTGGACTTCTAGGTGGGCAGCACTATACTTAAATTGATCTCGTTACTTAGCCGTGAGGTGAGGTGTTGGGGCACAAATTTCCCCCCTTTTCTATTAAACTCTCCAAGGGAGCATTGCGGGTCATTTGGGCTGAGAGGGAGTGACTTGTCTCTGTCTGAAGAATGTGGCAGCTGTGGAGGCGCTTGTGGTGGTGGTGGAGAGGCTGGTGTATCTCAGGGACAGAAGCAAAGATTGCCCTCATCAATCTAATGCCTTTCTTCCTGAGGTAATCATTTCCACAGAACAACATGGCATCTCATTAGGCTGATTCGCTCCCAGTGTCAGTCAGCCTCAGATGCCTTCACAACAAAAACTCTGGTGTGAAAGAACAAACACTTTAGATTATTAGACAACCCGATGGCACAGGCTCGCACCTGCAGTACATTGGCATTATCGATCAAGTTTTATTTTGTCTTTTCAAGCTGCATTTCATTTTAGCATGACATGCTGAAAACAATCCAGTGTGGTTCAATTTTGTAGATTAGTTATTAAGAAATTAAAGTTGCAACTAACAATTACTGTCATAGAAAATTAATCTGCAGATAATTGAAACAATAATTCAAAGAGAATAGTAATGCATATACAATAAACCAGGCCTCCCCCTTAGTAATCGACCAAAGTGTTAATGATGACAAGAGTCTTAGTCAGTCAAGGTTTTCACAGTTTGTTGGTAGCAAACATGAGAATACCAGAACAGAAGTATCAGGTATGCAGAGGAAACAAGGACCTTTTTCTCTCTTTTCTCCTGTAACACAGATGTCATTAACTGCTGCCAACTGGAGATGCCTTTAGCATGTTAGCTCTGGAGACAGCCCAGCATGCAGCGAAACTGGGTTCAGCAGCCTCTAAGAGCGAGGCTGCACTGCCTTCCATATCCATGGAGGTCAGTTTGAAGACAGAAAATACAGATATTGTTCAACCATCAATCAGGACTAAGACACAGCACATTTAAGCGGGTACAGGGAAGATGCAAGTGGCGACTGTTGAGCTGTGAGTCATTTATGCCTGTGTTTTCAATGTCATTTGTGTGATGAAGTAAAAGAAAAAAATACTAAAATAACATAAATTGACAAATGTTCAGTTTTCTCGCTGGTCAGTCAGACACTTTCGGAATTGTTGACACTAAGTTTTGTCTCCACTGTGTCCTAAAAATATAACTTCTGATCATTAAATCATTATCATAAGTGTGCACTGACTTGTTGACTAACAGCATGAAGTAAAGGCTTGTCGACCCTGAAAAAAGTGTTTGGCGGTGCTATAATAAACTACCTTTGCCTACAAGTTTATTTGACTTTTCGTTCTGGCTTTTCACAAGACAACTCTAAAAGTGGTGACTGAAACTTGTGAAATAGAGCACATTTTCTTTAAAAATAATCATATTTATGGTACCTGTGAATGTTCAGAAAGAGGACTTAGAGTACGCAACACTACGCACAGACACTTCATTCCTTATTCTAACAGAGTCAGCAGTACCCTTTAGCCCAGATTTTTATTTTTTCATTTGTGTGTAAATGCATCATTTGGTTTTAAAAAGCCCAAGACCTCAACTGCCTCCTGAGAGAAAACCCCGAGCCGCTGGGTGAAATCCACATGCCCCGTACAAAAACACACACACACACAACACGCGAACACACGAACACACACGTGCAAACCCAGAGTCCTTATCGTCAAACAGACTGTGAAAATGTAATCTTTAAAAAAAGACCATGCTGCAAAGACTAAGAGAGAGCAGGATGGAAACAGAATAGGCGTTTTATAGATGTCCCATTACATGCTTTGCTTCTTTGCCTGCGGCCTGGATCTATCCATCTACTGAACTCTGCTTTCAAGTGAACACACTCTCACCAAACTCCTACCAAATGATCCGCCTAAAGCCACATCCACCTTTAAACTCACACACGGGTTGGACTGTTGAACCAGAAAAGTTGCACAACACATCTCAGATCCTTTCTTAACACACAGAGAAACTATTTAATAATCCATCCTCTCGTATCAGATCGAGTTCAACTCGAAGGATTACACACCTTTATTCTTTTTCTCTGCTTTTTTCACACATCTAACCTCTCTCTTTCTCTGCCCCACTGAGCTCGAGGAGATAAATGAAATGAGGGCTGGCATGTTCCCTGGACATTTTAATTAGCTAGTCTTTAATTCAGCCTGACCCCCTTTCAACTTTGATCAGCCAGCAGGAGCTCTGATAAGGACCTGTCACTCACATGCAAACACGGGGTTATTCAACGGCAAATTGTCTCCTTGCCATTCACCGACGCTCTCTACCTCTGCTGTCGTGGGAGAGCTGTTCACAGCTCAGTGAAAACTAAAAGCCCTGCGAGAGCGGAAATATGGCGCGGGAGATGTGCTCATTCATGCCAGCTCTCCATTTGCTACAGCATGGACTGTGACAGGGTTGAATGCAAATACGCTGCCTGATTATTAAGAGTCAAGAGATTCCTGGGGGCAAAATTAATGTGTAGCAGTATCAGCTTGCAGTTCCAAAGGCAAGCATTGTGTTTAATTTAGTCTTGAAATGACACAAGCCTTTGAGAGAACAGCTTTATGAGAGAACGGCTGAAAGCGAAAGCAACAATAAAACAGAAATAAAAATTTTCTGTAGGCGCCGAAAAAGGGTGTAATGGGAATGAGTATTTATGAGGTTTGGATCTAAACAAGACTTTCTTTGTGTTGTTACATCCTGTTGAATAAAACTGGTTCTTAAGAAGCATTTCAAAACTTAAAACTGCACTGCTTATTATAACTGTTAGTAGATTATAAATATAAAGCACTAACTAGATAAATGTCTAAACGTCTAAATGTAATACATATTTGTGAATAGCAGGAGTCTTTTGTAATGATGGAAAATTACAGACGTATAACATATGATTATTTTTTTGGACATGTTTGAGTAGTTTATGTTTTAAGAATAAGAATTATATTCAATTAATTATTTTTTAAAGTCAACATTTTATGAAATAAATGATAAAAATGCGTATATTTCCTCATGTAATATACCAGTGGCGTAAAAGGGACAGAAAAATCTTGGGCTGAGAGCGCACCATTAGATTTTTTTGTGCATCTTTAACATTATTAAATTGAAGATTTCAGATACGTCCTGTGTCGTATTGCACCAGATCACGACTCCATGGAGTACCTGCTCCCTCAGATACCAGAGCTTTAGATCAGCCCTAGTTTTAACAGCATGCATCTCGGGCATACACAGACTGTGACAGAACCAAAGTTGCAAGACAAATCCTCTCATTGCTCTGTGTGCATTAAGCTGTGCCTGGCTACTCCGTGTGTGTGTGTGTGTGTGTGTGTGTGTGTGTGTGTGTGTGTGTGTGTGTGTGTCACTCCCTTCCTTGCGAGGAGCACAGCCAACCAAAATCCCTGTTCACAGTTGTCTCATTGTATGAAACAGACTGTTTCAAATAGTATCTTGGTCTTTCTCCCAAAATGTGTTATTTGGGCATATTATTATAACACTAACCCTGCACCTCTCTTGTAATGTGTTTGCTGCTGACAAGTACAGATTGTAATTTCTACCAAAGAAGCAATTTTCTGGCTGGATATTCAATAATATAAACCCTGTGTTAAATAGGTATTATTGCTCTACACTTGCAAAGCATACTCAGTGTACCCTTTGGACTCCTCAGAATAGATCCGGACTTAGGACTTGTACCCAATTTTTGGACCCATTGATACCTCTAACCAGCCATAACCAGCCAATTATCAGCAGGATCAAATGAAACGCAATGGTTTTATCAACTAGGCTGAGCAGAGCACCGTCAGCACAGCTGCCTTTGTGCCACCAGACAGTCATAATCCAACTCTGACCTCCTCTGCTCCATTATCATTAGATCCGCCGAGCAAAGTGGTCCCATCCATCAGCTGGCTTTACCCAGTGACAGCAGCCAGTTTTCTGTGCGACTCTGACTGGTGGTTCTCCCCCAAACGGTAAATGGGATTGGAGAGCATCTCCAAAGGCTGAAACAATACCACCCCTCACCACACACCACTGGATCCTGCACCTCTCCACCCGCCGCCGATGCCCTTCATTCTCACACTGATCGCATCGGGAGATGCTGCAGTGACTTTGCCCATCGCACTCACTCGTCAAACTCCTTCTCTTCCTCTCATACTGTGTCTAATATCTGAAGTATCATGTCTCTCTCCCTGCCTCAGTTCCTCCTGTTAAATCCGCTGACAGTCTCCACTTGTCTCTGTCTCTGAACTTCTCGCCTTATTATCTCTTATTCTCTACTGCTTCACTTTACACTTACAATCTTTAATTGTACTCTTACTTGGTGCTTCTTTCTTTCCTTTATTTTATTTTATGTCCCCTTGAAACTCCTACATCTCTCCCTTCCCTTCTCTCTTTTTCTGATCTCAGACAGACTACCTGTAGAGGGCGCTCATTCCCATTCAACAGGCAGCATGGTGGTCAACATTAAAGCAAGACGTAGCCATTAACTGAGCTTACAGATATATGACCAGAAGAAAAACCAACAAAACCAGTGAATTATGGCAGCAGATTTGTGCCACAGAGTTAAACTGTGACTCTTTTATGTACTTCCAGGACCAGATAGCACACACTGCACCTTCATAAATAACAGTGATGCAAGTGGGGGAGAAGACCTTATGGTTATGTTTCATGCGTTAGGATTTTCCAATTATGCACCGCAGTGCCCCGATAAAACCCAACAGCAGTTAATAACGCTGACAAAAATCACGGCTCCATGTTCGCAGGCTGCACAACAGGATGTAAAGTGTAACAAGGGAAGGTGAAGTGCTGAAGTAATGCTGCTCGGTCGTTTTCACAAAAAAAAAACTGTACGTGTGGACCAACGCCATGCAGAGCCTTTTATCATCACAGGGTCTAAGGGAGTAAATTGCCGCTTTTGATGTTTTCCAGCCCCTGTCCTGCAGTGACACAGAAATGAAATGAAACAAATTAAACAAAATATCAAATTAAACTCTCATATTTTGACACGAGCTCTCTAAAATCAAATATTTTCGCAGCAAATGCCTTTCAAAGGAAAACGTCTGAGGATACTACAGTAAAGCGGAGCTGTCTATTAAAACACTGGCAGCTCTCATACATCCAACTGCTCCAGTTATTTTATACACTATTCACTGGCCAGATGCTGCAACGGATTGCAAGCGAAAAAGTGCCACAAGCCACCACAGCTTTCACCCATATGTTGTTCCATTCAGTTCTATTTAAGATGGTTCACTGTTAATTATGGTCAATTTATCACACAATTAAACCAGGTAGATTTACCTGCAGTGTATAACGACTATAAGATACAGCATGTGGTCTTTCCTGGATGATGAGGATGTTTCTGCCTCAAGAATGAAGCAGCTGCTTCTCCTGTTGAGTTTGTTCTATATCCTCCGAATTCCTATATAGACAGCTGTGCTGCCATTTCAAAGATATTCTTAAATAATCCATTTATCTTTCTGCTAATTGTCATTCAGCGAGTCACTGGCAGTTACACTGTCTAATTCAGTCTGAGCTCCCATCATAAGCTGTACTTCACCTTGTAAAAGTCTGCTTCTTAACTCTTTCTAAACCCTTAGATCCCCTCTACGCTTCCTCCCCCATGTATATTCAGTGTGCTACACAGCCAAGTCTTTCTGCATGTGAAGCAAGTATTATCCCTTGTCCTCTCACTCCCGCTCGAACATCTCTCCTTTCCTCTAATTTCATTTTTTCCAGTAGAGCTGTCAAGAATGTAGAAGGACCTGTCTACCACATGGTGTGGAGTGCAATGTAACAATTTATATTCCGCCTGTCGGGGCCACAATCACACATCCTCACAATTGGCCACATAAATATTGAGACGACTCTTTAAACAGCTCTGATCAAACACAAGTCAATCAAACGGAAACAATGGACACAGAGAGGGGAAAAAAAAACGTGTCTGCGTGAGAGAGATGCAGACAGCGAGGCAGCACAGCTGTGATCCAACAGCCAGACTTTTAAATAACACAAACAGGAAGCTGCACTTGGATGCTTTGTTATTACATAAGCTCATAATGTCTGATAAAAGAGACTAAGCATGGGAAGAGCTCTGTATGTAATGTATACAGGTAATACTTGTAGAGGAAACAGGAGTGCTCAAAACCCTGTGATCCGTTAGTAAGCCCTATTTTTACACTCTGACCCTCTTCCCGTTATTCTCACTTTTAATTCAGCGTCTCCCCTCTCTGTGATATTTTATCTTACATCAGTCCTTTTACACCTTTTCAACTTTCTCAACTGCTCTTGTCTGAACGGGAGGAGAGCTTTGTACTTTAAAAAAAAAAAATTACACCTCTATACTGTACAGACGCACAAAGGTATAAAACCAATCGTCCCCCTTGATCTCTTCAGCACCCCAACTAAACCTCCCAGTAACACAATTTTAGCTCTGTTCTCTTCCTTACCCTCTATGCCCTCATCTCGTGGATCAAGTAAGAGGTACAAAAAGCCTGTGAAATGCTCTTCACAGAAGCAGAAAGGGTCTAATTAGGCAGTTCCACACTGACCGTGTGCTTTAATAACAAGGCTTCACAGTCTGCTGCTCTGGGGATAAACATATAAAAGGCACAGATGCAAGTGTGCACAGCCACGGTGGGCGCACACATACGCACCCACATCCCTTGATTTTTAACTGTTTTTTTCCTCAAGTCTTCCCTTATGAAAGCTTTACCTAATTGATCACCCACCCACATGTGAATAAAACACATCATTTTACTTTTCTAAGCGTCTACTTACTTAACTGTCGATGAAAGTTGTCAAAGTGAGAAATCCCATCGAAGAAAAATCAGCATTCAGCGCGGCTTCAAACGACAAAATTATAGCCTCTGCTGAGCCTTTCACAACACAGACATGACAACTATAAGCCCTTTTTGTACTGATTTGAGAGTGTAATAAAACACACCATTTTAGAAATGATAGCTCATCTTTATAAGACATTTTGTCAATCATCTCTTTCTAATGTCTATTATTGAATACTAAAAAAACACATTTTACCCAATAAATTGAAAACTGGTGCAATTATTTCAATGGGCTACTGTGAAATCACTAAATAAATCTTTGAAAACAAGACGGATTTCATAAATAACAGAAAAAAATCACTTTACTTACCTTTTTTAGTCTTAACAAAAGATTTTTAGGTTTTCCAGTATTTCTCTGGTAGGCTGATGACCCACTGACTTCAATTGGGTTCCTTATTTACGTAATTAGGAATTACTGATTACATTTCAATCAATGTTAATAGAAGAAAATCTGTATCATTCCATTTGATTATTTGCTATTATCTGAACTTTCCAAATTGACTCATGTGTTTCTCTTTGAGCAGCAATTAGCTCAGCAGTAACAGCACATATAAAGAGGCCAGATGGCATTCAAGCTGTATTGGTGCTGTGGTCAGCTCAGGCATCCCAAACAAGTTCTTCTTTGGCCTCCAGTATACTGAAGCTGTCTGCCAGAGTCCTTGTACCTGTCTGCCTCAGTAATCTGCCAGGGAGCAGACAAACATCAGTGGGCCTTATCTCTGCCGCTCAGGAGCAGCCAGGAAAGGAGGCAGGAAAAAGGCAGGTGGCCCAGCAGCAACACAGACAGCAGCAGCGGCAGCAGACTGAGGCAGACTCATGAATTCAGTCAACACACAAATACAAACAGCTCATTAAACACATGCACGCACACACACAAATTTCAAGCTACCCACACACTATGGCGCATAAAACTTATTCTGGAAAGCAGGGGGACTGAGTTCATCAGACATGCATTGTGGTTCTGCTAAGCAGGTAAAGATGAATTTTCTATGGGGCAGTGGAGAGAGCTTCAATAATGCAGTAAACAAAGTGCAGCAAAGACGATTTTATGAGCGTGACACACCAGGACCAGTTCAACAGTTCCAGTACGGCTGAGCAGAAGGATTTACCCAGTGGCAATATTGACACTGTTGACACATACTGTGGGGCCATAATACACCATCTGCACCAAAGTGATATTCAATACTTGCATCTCATGCAAGATTGCACATGTGGGCAATCAAATTCTCCTCAAACTCACTTTCCTTGAGCCAAAGTCAGTAAAAAGTCAAATTCTGTCAGTATTAGATTTCACAGAGCAGTGGCGCCTTAGAGAAATTCAGTGTCTTTACAGCATACTGTGTGTTCTGGCATTTGTATTCACATCATACTGGAGCCGCCCGTGGGGGGATGTGGTGGCTTAAAAAATATGAAAAGCGTGTTATCCTGCATATGAATATGAATTGGGTTTTTCTGTCACTGGCACACTCTAGAGTTTGTAATGTGATATCGGCTAAATAAGTAGTATTATTTTTTGTGGAGTGTGTGCACATGTGTGCACGCGTGTGTGTGTGAGGGGGGTTGGGGGCGGGGGGGTCTTTTGCGCTGATAATTGAAAAGTTTCTGGTGGAAACGCGTTAGCCCTCGTTCTTTTCCTACGTTCAGAATCCATCTATTTGGTGTCAGAGCAGCGCTGATGCATGCAAACTGTGCCCTTTCGAATAAACTTCATATTGATTTAAAGGTGAATTTTGCGCGATGTGTAAAAGCTAATTCACAGTGAAAATCTACACTCTGAAAAACTTGTTTGCTGTTTGTGCTTCTGACACCCTGTTTTATTCTATAAAAACATGCTGAGCTGATTGTTGATGGTTTGGGCGAATCCAGATCCTCTCAGTATTCACCTCTGAGACTCCTGTGACGCTTTGTGATTTTTGTCTTAAAGGAGCTCAGCAGGTAGCAGTTGGGAGGGAAGCCTCCAGACGACACTGTATCCCTACCTCTAAATAAACAGCCCTGCCAAAAAGCTGACACGCTCACTCATTTGCTATGAGGTCTAGACTGGTGCCTTTATCTAAAAATACAGTTTCTGCAGCTTTTGTGAGCCACTTTTGTCAGACACAAACAAATACATGTAAGGGAGGTCACAGAGACGCGGAGAGATGAAAAGAAGGCAGAAAGAATTGAGCGTTGAAATGTTTTGCCTATTATTGTGCTGCCAGAGTGATGGATAAAAAAATACACTCATGTCAGCACAAATATTACTTATAATGAACTGAAACCTGGTTGAAAATGATCAAAGATACTTTGACTGCTTATCTAAAAGATCAACTTAAGGTAAACAATATTTTCCAAAACTTTTTTTTCTATTAAAAAATCATCATGCAATTTATATTTAAGTCTGAGCTTTTGTCTGTTTATCAGTTTGTTGAGTGGGAGGAGAGTAAATTAATGACTCCATGGTTTTGAAAATGATTCTGAGGTTATGACAGTTTGTTGCAATGATGCCGGAATAATAGGAGGAGCCGGTTTGTTTTGCTGTTGTATGATAAGTCAACATTAGTTGTTTCAGAATCTCATCACAGCGGCAGACTGCCCCTATTTCCATTTCCGTTCTGCTTGTCTGCATTTTCTCTTTATTTTCTCCAATGTTGTTATTTAGCCGTGGCAGGCTGTAAGCTGGTTTGATTTGCCTGATTTTTGCAGCTGCTATAGGATCAAGCACAACTTCTGCTGAAGTTATGAAGACATCAACTGTAGAAGTTTTGTTTTTTTAAGTCATGTGGATGTTTAGCTGCATTTTTAAAAGGCCATACGAAAGCTGCCAGATGAGCCAGTGTTGAGAACATGAGAGGAAACATAAGCAGAAACTGTGGCAGCATAAATTGCAATAATACACACAAACACAAACCCATCAGACTTGTGCAAAGACGTACAATGATCACTCTTTGAAAGATTAACAGAAAAAGCTGTTTTGAAATCTCTAGCGATTTTTTAAATGAGGAGATTGGCGTTAGGCCCTGAAGTTTTGCTTAAACGTAGCTGCATTTTCATATTATTCATTTAATTTGAACACTTCCAAACGCTTAAACCACATGTAAGTTAGTTTTATATGCAGACATAGAAGATTTACTAATATGTAAATATTGTCATTTTTATGCTAAAAACTGAAGTAGCACCAGTTCAAACCAGTCTGTGCAGTAACAACTCTCAATGTGTGCTGTTTACTTCGTTGATAACATTTATAAAAAGTTGTAAAATGATTTTAAATGAGTCGTCCCCATTGTTGGAAAGAACCTCCAGTATCATATGAACTCATAAACCATAACGCCTAGATGGAGTCAAAGACGAGCACAGGAGCCACTGAACCTGGAATAATTCATACTGAAAAGAAGAAAAAAAAAAGGAAAACAGCTTTTAAACTTAGATTTCTGCTTAAAAAAACAGTCATAATAAAATAGGTGGATTCAAATCAAAGAAGGTAACTGCAGGTAAAAGTTACCCTGCCAGGCTTGTTGAGACCGTTAGAGAGGGGAAAAAAAGAGTAAAACGTGGAAAGAAAGTGTTTTTTTAATGGTGCAATCTTACGTAGATGGACAAAAACCTCTTGGCTGAAGAAATCTCAATAAAATAATCCCCTTTCACGCAAACAGTGCTGCATTATAGTCCAATAAGCAGCTTTTGTTGTTCCAAGTGTGTGCTGTAAAATCATTTTGTGGTGGTGACAAAAGTCCTCCTTTCCTTATATGCATAGCAGCGCCCACAGGCAGACGAAAAACAGTGAACATTGCTATCAGGCTGCAATGAGCAATGCGTTTGTTTTATTTAATTATTACTATTCAAACTCAGGACATGGATCCAATTTGGCCTCGCAGAAAAGATCTTTTTAGCTGTTTAATTACACATGATCACTTCAGTAGCAACAAGCGCATCTCAAGCAGCTTAAAGGAAAACTTCACCCTGGAAGCTGCTGAAATGCTGCAATTAAGTGCATCGTCAGTCTGTGATGTTTAGTGTTTATTATTTTGTGATCTCAATATCATTCCACTTCTTGTTGCTTCCGTATTTTTCCATAATCTTCTTCATCTGCTTTGAATTCAGAAAGCATTTACCTGCATTTTCTGAAAATTACTGTCAACACTTGCCTTGACTTGTTACATCCAGCAGTGCTTTTATTTTTAAATGCAAGGTATACTTGCAGCATACTAATCCCAGTGGTGAGAGTAGAGGTGCTTGTTTTCTTTCGCTTGGCTCTCTCTTGAGCTTGCAAGAGCAACAGCAGACCTTTTGAAATTGCCAACAAAATTGTGGGCCACTGGTGGACATCAGAGGTCTATCCTGATGTCCAGCAGTGGTGTTTTATACTGCTGCTATTTACAGCATCTCTGGAAACTTCTGGATCTTCTGGAAAACAGAATTATTCCAAGAAAAGCACAATAAATGGGATTGTAATCACAATCACAAATAGCTTTTTGTACATTTTTTTGAGATTTATAAGCTCAATTCTCAAAGTCTGACAAATGTGACGATAATTGACATATTAGGATCAGTGCATTACTTCCTTTAGTCCCTCTCATACAGATAATGAGGTTTATAGACATCAGTGTTTAGCCTACAGCACACAGATGGCTGAAGGACCTTAATCTAAACTCATTGTGATTCATTATTTCCTCTTTCCTTCACTCTCTCCATGCAGTCATTGAATAGGGCAGGCGAATGGCGGCTGATTACCAAACATCTTCTCCTACCTTTGATCTCCTGATGTGTGGGGCTCTAATCCATCTTGCAGCACAGGAGGCTGTCTGATCCGGGTGGTTTGCGATAGCCACTTAGCTTCTCCTCATCTCACGTACACATGTAGTATGTGCACTTGGCTCTCGCACAAGAGTGTATGTGCACACACACACACACAGACACACACTTGTGCACACTTTGAGCTCGGCTGAGTACAAACACTGTAAGGAAAAAAACAGAAAAGAGGAGATGAGAAATCTGAGTCAGAAAACACAAAACAGGATGGAGATGGATTTATGAGGAATAATTTCACACTTTTAAGGGAGTGCAATCAATTTCACACCGTACAGGTTTTAGTAATCCTGAGACATTAAGACTTCCTATTGAAGTACGTTCCCTTATGGGAGCTTACTGGAAGTCAAAAATACATTAAGGCGAGGTTCACCTGCATACTTTCCTGAGAGTGCACTGTATATTTTCAAAGGCAAAGTCAGAACAATGGCACTATAAATCATAATTCCGCTCAGGTATCAGCTTTTGCATACCTGCTGCTAATGCTGAGGACAGCCATTTATCCATACAGTAAGTTTGGTATCTGCACTGTAAACCACAGTTTCAAAGTTCACGGTTCCTTTTTGCTGATGGTCTCCTTTTTCCTGTTTGTCCCTTACTCAGCTAGACATCCTTCCTCTAAATAAAGCACATTCAACATTTTTCATACTGTCAGCGCACAATACTTTAAACAGCTTCTGAGACTCATCAGCATTCAAAACAAAGCCGAGCACACGACACTGCAAGACAATTTCCACAGTAAATGAGAAAGTAAATGTCACTTACAAGATGAGCATTAATCTCATGCCACTGCATTTTAATGGCACCCTAACTCAAAAGGGAATTAAACTTCTCTCAGGAGATCGGCCTAATCACTTAGCAGCACGGTGAAATCACCCACCTATCATACGTCACAGCAGACACGGAGCCTGGCTCAGCACATATGAACCACACACATGCTGTGTGTTAGCATGAACACACAAGCATGCATAAAAGAGCGACCTTGAGAAGTTTTTCAGCTAAAAGCAGGTTCTCCTTCCTGCTGTCACAACATCTAAACTCATGACTCTTAAAATGATGCTCCAAGATCTCATTGGACGTTTTCTGACTTTGGTGGTCAGATCAAAAAGACAATCTGATGCCTGCCACTACCCCTCTTCTTCCACTGATCCCACCTAGGGGCCATAGGTCTGTTGGTATTCTCCCACAGAAATCCTTCCAGCATGGTTGAACAACCCCTGACCCCCCTTCCCTCCACACCTTTTAGACGCTGTGTCCAATTATTTCTGTAACTTTCTGACAGCCATAATCCCACATGCACCCTTAGTTCACACAGCCATTGTGCAGGTGTAGAGCGGTGTTCCTATCTCCCAGGCTCTCCTTTGTCGTTCTTTACGCAACTCTTCTGACACTGTTTCCTGCCGTTTGTAAGGATTTTTACCTTCCAGTGTGGTTGGACAACACATTGTGTGCACAACCTCTTTTTATGCAAACCTGCCTCATTCAGACTGCCACAGTGATGTGAGGAAAACGTGTGTCTGAACGGGTCAGTGCACTTCAAGGGACTCTCGTGGGTTATTGCATGGGTTGTAGGCTGCCAGGCTTCAGTGAACCGTCAGTTCTATTAGGGATGGAAATTCATGTCATGATACTGATGTTTTAACATCAAAGAAAAGATAAAAGAAAGAGCAAAAAAAAGAGAATACAGAGGGAGCAGGAGTAGAAAGCATGTCGCTTGGGAAGGTGAGAGGAGAGGAGGGACCATGCATGTGTACAAATGAAAAGATGAGACTGATTAGTTTTCCTCTGATTTAGTGGTGAACTGTTTTGAGCCAGATTGTAGACTGACGTCTCTGTTAATGATGACAACCAGACATTAACCTGCGACTGTTGTTGCATACAAATGACTCCATTCAAATCAAACACAAGTCTCTGGCATAAAAGGGTTATAAGAATGAATAAAACAACAAACATGATGCTTCACTTCTCACTGGGAATCATTATCCTATTTGTAAAGAACAGAATAATTTGCTATCAGTTTAATCTGAAAGATGTTATGATCACATAAATCACATGGTGGCCTTAAGAAATTTATTGCATAAATTATGTACTTCGGGAATGCAAAACAATGGATGAATAATTCTTCGGCAAACATCACTGCAGCAGATAAAACACCGTTTCATCGCTATTCAAGTCTCATATTGCGCCATCTAGCAAACTGCACGCAAGCGCACTGTCAATAAACAATGGTTATATTCTTGTGGTTTGTCTTTGCAGATTTGATCTCATTATATTTGGCTGACTAGTCTGTAGACAGACTGCAAAACAGATAAATACAGCTACTTTGTAGTGGAGACAGGAAAACAGAGCTGCTATTAATGCTGCTACTTCACCAACTTCTATTTGTCTTGACAGTCCTCCAATGGCTCAAGTACATTTAAAGAGATGAATCAATTGTTGCGTTCAAAGAACTGTGGGAAATCCACTTGTCTGTAATTACTTGAAATACTTCTGAAAAATGCATGCATTCAGCTTGGCAAAATTTACAGTAGGCAAAGAATAAAAGGTTAGATCAAATGAGCACTTGAAGCTCTTGGAAGGAAATGTGGGATAAATAATAATGGGGAAACCTTTGAAGTGCTGACAGATGTAAAGTTTCAACAGAAGAGATATTGTTGCTGAATGTTCCCTCAGCCTTTTCTCCTCTCCAACTCATTTCCCTTCCCTCTTTCTCCTTCCTCCCCCTTTTTCCATTCTTCTCTCTGCCTCACAGCTTCAGGCATCTGTGTACAAGCCAAAGGTACAGATTCTACTTCCTGTCAAACACTGCCCAAAGGACTTAAATCCCTATTGTACCGCCTGCCCTAAAAAAACCCCAACTAACTTTAGAATCTTCTGAGCAGTGACAATTGTGCTGTTGCTCCTTAATGTCATCATGTGGAGCTTCTTCTCATCATGCAGACTCTGTTTGGGATTTTAAGATGTAGAAACTCAGGAAAGAGAGATCCTATTCAGAATGCCACATATTAATGCAAAACTGGTAAATTCTATGTGGGTAATTTCCTAAAAAAATATATATAATATCAAAACTTTGATGTATTTAAGATGCTTTGGATATTTACATTGGCCACTAATCTACTAAATCTTGTATTCTCTACGTGCATGCAGAACAACATGTGCAGATAATTACATATGGTAAGCCAAATAAGCAATTATGTTTTGACTGAAAAATATCTGCTATTACTTTGCATGTGATGGAGTTAAAGAAAACAGTTCTGAATAGCCACAAGGCACATTTTGAAATATACACAACCACCACGCTACAAAAAACTACATTTTGGAAAGACTTCATGAGATTATTCTCATGTATTCTGGACCATCTGCAACAAGATATTACAACATTTTGCCCCTTAGGCTTCTAATTTTCTGCAAAGTCAGTTTCTCAAAAAGAATTTGGTTTGTAGCAATTGTAAAAATATTGGGTAGACAAAGCTTTGGGCCCACACGTGTTTCTGAGGAAAGGATTATCCCTTTACTTAACATAATAAACACAAATCTTATGAGATCTTATGAGAAGGAAATACATAATGTTGAACACTTATTGGTCAGCTATTAAATAATAATCAGTCAACACACATTTTAAACTGCAGCAAAAAAGATTTTCAAAGAGCACAACATAAAACACACATCCTTCCTCTCTGCTCCAGTTACTCCTGATCCCACTGAGGCTCAGGCACATCCACACCATAATTTTAATCATAAAACTATTTGCAAGTCAAAGGTTTCCAGCTCTGTCTAGCTGTACATAACTATAGGGAGAAGTTATTTTTCACATTATTTGGGTCATTAAAAGAAAAAAACAACCCCTGACATAAACAGTGAATGACTGAAAAACATCAGTGTTCACATCACAGCTGCAAAAACACTCTGAAAATGTCAGGCCTTTTATTAAGACATAACTTATATTAGGCTATTTATAGGGTAATATTTGTAGATAATAAACTTAATGATGGCTGAATTCCATTTAGCTGCTTCTGTTCTACAGTCATTGTTAATCGTATCATTAAAACCAGCAATTTTCCGACTCTGACCTGACAGAAAGTTGGCTGTGAAAAAAAGTCTTTATTTCTTTATCACACTGTTGCAAAGCTTAGTTATTACATAAGTCACAAAACAGGGAAATATGAAACACACATATTTCATCGCTGCAGTCTGCAGATGGTACTTGAGTTGAGTGACAGGGAGTCGATGCTTTTTTCCACAGAGCTTATTTTGAAAAAAAGAAGAGATAAAAAGAAGATCAGGACAAGCCCATCATACAATGACACAGCACTTGAGCGAATGGTATTTTAGTCTTACAGATTACTTTTTATTACTCTTCAAGTATGATTATTTCCTTGTGTCTTTTGTCTTTGTAAAAGGATTCTGCACAAAAATGTGTCACAGAGGCACTAAAAAATATGAATTGCAAATGTGACGTCTCAGTATGAAAAAGTGCGCACCCTTTACAACTATTGTAATATCAATCTGGAAATGGCGCGACTGTAATTTAACACAGTTCAGAGTTGAGAATCAATACATCAAAATGTCAGTGGGTTGCAAGGACGAAGAAACTCTGGGCAGCTACAATAAAACAAAACCTGAGAGCGATTCAACGGGATGCAGTTCAGCTAGAAAAAAAAAAAACATATACCGAAGTTATGTAAAAATTTCCTCAACTTCCTCTGTGCTCAATAGTTTTTTTATTAAGCTGCTATTAAATGTTCCCTTTGCTAGTTTATGTTTCTGGTTGTAGAAAAGCTCAAAATTGTTTTAGCAAAATTCAGTGAGATTTGGTGAAAAATTTCATCATTCAACCAGGTAACAGTTGATTATTTCCTCATAAGAATCTGGCACAGGTTTCCCATAACCCCATGATCTATCAATCAATTTGTGCAGTTTGATGCTGCATCAGAATCTTGATGCAAATTACAGTTTTATTTATAGAAATCTTGTTTTTCAAAACAACCATACAGAATAAAGTAATAAAGACTAAATAGAACCTGAATGTGTCTGTAAGTATTGTTGTGCAGATGCTGCCTTCATACAAAACACATGGTAAACCTGCTGACATCACATCCTCCAGGATGCTGAAACCACCTCAGGCAGCTCACTACCCATCCATGAAACTGATGAGGTAGAAGAAAAAAAAGCATAGGGTGTTAAGTACAGTATATTAATTATAAACCTCGACTGAATATGAAAAAAAACCCTCCATAATTATAAATAAAAGCATGCAGAGCGAACTTATGAGTATATGAGTGCTGTTTCTCATAGCTGCCATCAGAGCAATGTCGAAGTTAATGAGCTTGTGTGGGTGTACGCTACATGTACACTTGCGCTTGTAATCATGTGTGTCACATTTTCATGCAAATTAAAGTGTGCTCATAAATTTTCTGTTCTCCCCATGAATAACATCCATCAGCTCTTGGATTGGATGGGTTTTTCGCTTGACTTTTCCTAATCAATCCCTCTGCAAAAAAAAGAGAGAAGGAAAAAAAGTCTCTCGCAAAGCAACCTGATAAAATGCTGCCCTAAAGCAGCTTTATGTTGATTTGCTTGATTTGAACGTGTTATGAGCTATTGTGAGCGCTACAACAGTACACGACATATGCAGATTGATATTTCACCATGAAATCGATGTGATATGGAAAGGGCAGGAGAGCCGTATGGATTTTTCTGTTTTTGTTTTGGCATGGCCATCAATCCCTTTAGGTAATCTGGGAAAAGGTAAAAACGGGGGGGAGAACGAGCAAGATGGATGCTAAGAGCCGCTGCAGCCGAGGTGACGGGTAAGGAAGGTTTTGATTTATTTGTCCTTTAAAGTGCAGTATAGCATCCTGCCACTCTGATGCTTTTTCGGTAAGAAATACTGTACACTCACAATTACAAGTGAAAAATCTGAGGTTTTGCTCATCTGGTGTCCTCTGAGGGGATCTAAATATATTGCATTTGACAGGCGCAACATTAGCGCTGATTCCAGCCTTGAAGCTACAGATCATCATCACCATGTGTCTGCCATGTCAGCCACAGAGCCATCCAGTGTCGCAGTAAATGTTGATTTAGTGTGATAGGCTCATAAAAGAACACAGACACACAGCTTTTTAGTAGTTCTTAGATTATCTAGTGTTTACTACATCACAAAGCAGATTGAGACGACTGAACAAACAATCGCTTCACACTAATGATGAGTCCAGTGTTGGAAGATAAGCGTATCTGAGGAGAAAAAAGAATGAGGAACATCTGTATTTTGTAGTTCAGGTTTCTCTTTTATCCCAAAGACTCTAAATTATTCGGGTTAGAATGATGAAATGATTAGTTCCATAATCAATTAATTTGTAGGTGAAAATCATTTCATTTTCAAAGCAAACATATCAAAGATAACCTAGTTTCAGCTCTACTGCAGCTGCTACCTTTCTCTGGATAAAGAGTAGTGAAGTAATAATCTTTGGTTG
>JAPZDZ010000024.1:13998459-14008734 GCA_029783805.1 Acanthurus tennentii
AGATAACCTAGTTTCAGCTCTACTGCAGCTGCTACCTTTCTCTGGATAAAGAGTAGTGAAGTAATAATCTTTGGTTGGGGTTTAAGATAAGTGTGATGTCTTTTACTATTTTCTGGTATTTTAGATCCATCAAGAAAAAAGCCATCATGTTTGCCAATAATAGCGTAGCTCTACGTGTTTTACGTTGGTTTGCTCATACCTCACTACTGAGGAGCCACTGAGCAAAATGGGCCACACACAAATCACACACTCACGGCTCCAGGACATAAATGCGTTGGCTGAGCGGAAGGTGGGGTTGTAGGTCATAAAACATCATGTAAGCGTGCGTATGACATGTTTACTTTAATAAGATATGCTGATATAAGTCAGATATGATTAACTGCTGCTTGATGGATCTTGAGGTGAGATATTTTGTGTCAACTGGAGAAAAGGTATGACACAGCTCGGTTTAAAATGCTTGGTTGAGCTGAAACTGGAAAAAGGGGATATCTAACCTTCTATTTAAAACCTTTTTTTTTTTTAGCAAAAAAACATCAACATGTTTGGAAGAGAGCTTTGTTTACAAGAGGATGTTGCTCTGAAGCTGACATCTCTTTGACTAAGTGTACAGAACCTCTAGAATGATGCATTTCATCATTACAATTCTTTATTCTAATGTTTACATGCTGCAGCCATTTTTCGGACCTGCCATCTCTCTGCTGCCGTTTGTAATACTGAACTCTACTTCCAGTTATGAGGAATATAGTTCCCTATCAGCCTGTGCCGTGACCCCAATTGGAGAGCCATATTCAATGCAACACACAGGAGAGATGAGAGGCAGCAGCGAGCTGCCCAGGCAGGCTGCAGGGGACCGATAAAGCTTTTAGAATTCACGAGCTGTCATCACACCGTCACTGATAGTAACCCATCTCACTCCCCCTCTGTCAACCCCCCAGCTGGCAAAGGATCATTAGGTGAGGGGCTGTGTGACACCACAGACACACACAAGGCATGAGGAAACAAATCCTCACCATCTCCTCCACCAATCCACACAGAAGTTACCATTTTCATACAGGCAAACAGATTAAATCAAAACAAAGCCCTAATCCTGTTATTGTGCAATACTCCCGCTGCAGGAATGATTTTGGTAACATTTCCACCAACATATTTATGTATTTTTGTTGAAAACCAACAGTGAATCAAAAAATGCTTTGCTAAAAATGGCCACAACCAAATGTGTAACAGACAGAAAAAGTGCAGAGGGTAAAACAAAAAGAGATCATGGAAAGGTAAAGAGAGAAAAAAGACAGACAGTTAACAGAGAGCAAATGGAAAACAAGTGAGAAACGGTGAGTAAAGCTAAAAATGGAAGCAGTGCAACTAAAAATAGAAGCATTTTCAGAGGGTCTGGATGAAATTGGATTGGAATAAAAACTAGTTTGTGTGGGGTTCGTTATCAGCTTTTCTCTGCTATACACACTGTGAGTAATACAAATTCATATCAGCAAGCTGCACTTCGTTATGCTTCATTTGATAGGTTATGCCCTTCTGTAACTGAACTAGTCAGCAGCAGATACTATGATTGACAAGTGTGACCTCATTGCAAAGTCAAGTCACATTCAAGTGATGGTGTGAGGACTTTTAATGAGCTAAAACTATACATTTCCTAATATATACAATCAGACCTGCTCACAAACAATCCAGTCTTGATCATTAGAGCACCAAGCATGCGAATTACCACACACACTGAGCTTCATTATTCAAAAGCACAGAGATGCATTCAAGAGCAACGTAAAGAGAGCGACCTAAAAAACTTCCTCACCAATATGTTTTTTTAGACTTGTAATTGTTGCAGCTGCTTTGCATTGAGAAAGCTGCACTTTTGCTAACAAGCTAAACATTAGCATTGCTGTAAAGAGTTTCCGATCACATAAGACTGACATTAAAGGACTTAAAAGACAATAAAAGGAAGTTATATGGAGGGGGCGGACATGATGGACAGTGAACGTAAAGAAAAGGTGACAGAGAGATAAACTGCATGGGCAGACATGGTACTCCTGCAGAGTGCGGGGGAGAGAAATGCAGGAAGATCGAAAGTTGAGATGTTTGACTGAGAGGCAGAGAAAGAGAGGGACGAACTGGAGGAGAGAACGGAGGAGTGCAGCAGCGGGAGGGGGAGGGGGGGAGGGGGTGAGGGGTGAGGGAAGTTGAGTAAGTGGCGGACTGCCATGTTGGGCATTGCAGGACAGAACAGACTCATTTAGGCGTCTGCAGTCGACGCTGCTGAATGGCAATAGTGCTTCCTCTGCTGCTGGTTTCATGGACGTGCCTGGAGTGTAGAGTAGCCTTCTTCCTGTGGCCTGGGGCCTTAAATCAGTTCTGCACTAGACACACCAACGCGCAGCTGCACACACACTCTCTCCCACTGTTTCTCTCTCTCACTCTTACTCTCACTCTCTCATGACCAACTGAGATGCCCCCATTTGCTCAGCGTGACCCCAGTGTGAGACTTAAGAGGACAATATTGACCTTGAACTTGACAACATTTAAGAGAGAAGGGAAAAAAAAATACTAAAACAGATTTGGTAATGGAACAGCAAAGAGAGAAACCAGCCAACTGGGAACCAAAAAATGACACCCAGAACTGACAGAACAGTTTCTTACAAGTGTCTGACTGATACAGTGCTGCGGACGGGCCTGAGGTGTACACTCCTGCCAGAAGGGAAGGATTTTTAGGGAAAGGTGTTCAATCCAGGCAGCCTGCGAGCGATGCTGAGCAACAGGGAGATCAGGCGTCCACATTGCCGGTGTGTCCTTGCCTCCGTCCCCCCAGGTACAGCATTATGAAAGCAACACGACTTTGAATCCTGTTGGGTTTTAACCTTACCTGAGGACACCAGGCGTTCAGGCATCCTACAGTTGTTCATGTTCATTTATAATGCATGACCTAGAGTACAATATTCCTCCCTGAAGGTACACAGGCATATGCATAATTTACCAGAGATTCTATGAAAGCAGACCTCACACACGGCACTTTCCCCCAGAGAAATGTGTTTTGCAAGGAAATCCAGCTGATGACATTACTGTTTGCAACAGGCATCACAGTGATTGGTAAAACAAAAACAAAAAACCCTCAATCTGAGAATGCATACTTGGCAGTAATATTTCAAATTCCCTCCTTACATCCATTACTGAGATAAGAACGTAGGCAGCAGAGATCTGACCACCCTACAAAACTAATCCTGTTTTCACACACCACTTACAAATGACCTTTTTTTTCTCTCCAGCAACATAACATTCCCGTCTTCAGGAGTGGAAGAAGTGGAATGAAATTCCCTCTCTTATCAGTGTGTCATGTCAGCTTGAGGTGTAGCTTGACAGAGTTTCAAACGCCTTTACATCCAAAATGGCCTGTGTGTATGTGCCGTATTTCTGGAAGCTTCACTGCATAAAGAAAAGGATCAGTGTAAAAGGCATCATGTCAAATCTTCCTCAGACACTTGTTATAGTTTTCATTAGTATTTGTTCAGACATCTACTCCATAACAGTCATTATGTAGAAATAATTCTCAGGCCTGGTATAAACATACACAGGTATTTTTTGAAAAAAAGACTTTTTCTGATGTTTTTCTTCTCATCCATACAAGCATTGCTTTGAATAATTCTTTCTCCAAATTAAAAATGCATAAAACTGAATGAAGCATCAACATAAAAGATACAGATATAATAAGAAGACTGGGAAAAGCTTTTAGTTGTAAGTACAACCAGAACTCCAACCAGATTTACGTCTAAAACATGCAACGTTTTGGGAGGTTTGGATTTTGCTGTGACTGCTGTAGCACAGTCTAATGTCTCTGTTCCTCAATGAATTGAAACAATAACTGTATGTCCATGTGAAAACATGTAAAATGTCCTGTTGGCTGGTTTAGCAGCTGTTCTTCATTGCCTCATGTAAAGGAAGAAGATATTGTCACACACAGTGGTTAAAAAGAAGCATCAGCAAACAATCTTTTGTCTCAGGCCAAAAACTTTGTTTCCTAGTCTACACATAAACACTGCAAATGGAGTTTCTAAATATCTTCACTCTGGCCAGAGTGAAACAAAGTTTTTGAAAAGTTGTTTTATTGCATAGTTTTCCAAAGTAATATTTTTGGTTTATTTGCCATTTGCAGCCTAGAGCACGGCAAAAACTTCATAAGAATTGGTGTGTGTACAAGTCATTTCAGCCATAACTGAATATTCTTTACTAAAGAAATCCTGGAAAAAAAGGAAATATAACATTATTATATTATGTTTCTAATATTATAAACCTATTTTTTACAGACAAATATGCACCGATGGGGAAAAAAATAATCAATCATGACTGGAATGAATTTCAGGGGTTATGGTGAGTATATTTTATTATCCTCCTCCTCTGTCGCTCCCAGCCTAAACCCTCCCCTCATGAGCTGTGATTCATTAGAGTGTTTGTGTGCCATAAGCTAATTTACACACTCCTGTGATGATCGTGAGCTGCGCGCACTCAGCGCTTCATAAAGTATCCATCCCTTCGATTGATCCAAGTCTGTCTCGTTTTCAAGGCTCCAGGTGCTTCCAGTTTTGTGTTGCAGTCTGTTTACTTTCCAACCTGTTCTCCCGCCGCAGCCAGCCACAGTCTGACACACACACAGACAGCATCACACACTAATGGCTCTTTGATGAGATGCTTGACCATGAAGATGACTGACATTGAGGACGGGCCGAGTGTGGGCCAGCGCCAGCAGTGAATTATGGGTTTAATTTATGAATGCATAAAAAGTTATAATGTGAAAAGTCTCTTGCATTTGCTTATGCGTGAGCGTTTAAATCAAATCAATACAATCACAAATGCCAGACAGGTACCATACGCACATGGCAGCTCAAGGACAGGGCCAGTATCCAAGCGCCCAAAGACCAGACGTTGTAATAATTTCATACTTTTTTTAACATGTAGAATTCATGCCTAATGTGTTATTGATTACATTAGGGCATTGATCGGGCATTTGTGAGCAAATGCAAAACAAAATATTTATTTTTAAAGTTCAAACTGAATAATTTACTTCATACAGTAAGTCAATGGTGCCAAAAATAGATCCAATCTATTTGACGATCTAAAAAGATTGTTTTGACACCTACTAAATAAAACAAAAAAGGTTGAACAAAAATTGTACTCTAAACAAAAGCTAAACCAATTTTCTGGTATTAAAAGTGTTAAAACAAATATTTCCTCCATTCATTTCGAACTCTGCAGAGAATCAATGATCACTGTGAAGAAAGACAATATCATAGAGGCTTAAGGGTGCAATGTTTCATCTATTCATTTTGTTTCATTAAATTTTCATGAACCTTGTCCTTTTGGTGAAATTGTCTTCTTCCCACCACAAACCATCATCGTAATTATGATTTGAACCTGCAGGCTTAAATGTTATGGCCTAATCTTAGCTAGAAATCAATCGCTTTGATGGAGTGTGTTAATGAAAATGTGTTTTTAGGTGCAATTATACATCTGTTGTTTTGTTCCTCTGATGATCCTAAGTACATGCCTTTGATCCATTATGATCAGGTGTTCACAAGAGACGGAGAATCTGTTTGATTTATACTTCAGGCTGCTGACAGTTTTGATCTCCATGTGACCTTGAGATGTTTTGATCGAGTGAAAAGTCAAGAAAAAAGGCTTGTTTTTTTCTGCATGATGCTCTTTACAAGTAGACACATGGGAACATGCAAACTTATTGATCCATGATGTTAGGTCTCTGTAAGAAATGATAAAATACTGCAGATAAAAGTAGAGGGCACATTTCCAAAAAACAGATAAATAACGCTCTTAAAATGCATAATCTGATACCAGTTTGACTGATATAATTACACCAAGTGCACATAAAAAACAAATTTTGTTTTTTTGCAAATTAACTCAAATACCAAATACACAAAGTCAAGTCAGTGTATGCTCCTTATGTTTATGATAATCAAGATTTTCTCTCCACTAACATCAAGCACATCCTTCAAGAAACTGGTCCAACTGGGGGATTGTTGCAGTCAAATAAGGGGAACTAATGAATTCTGCATACAGTAAATGGAAAAAAAAACATCTATTCTAAGAAGCTTTGTGCTCTCAGTGGGGGGAAGATTCTTCCACTTGCTCTTACTGCAGTTTTCCTCATTATTTCCAGTTATTTTATGCTGTGGCCAGTGACTCAATCTTGACTCCTTCTCAGCATAATGTATGATTGCTTTCAAACATGTATGCAGTACATTGTCAGATAACCTTATTTTTTAATGTTCATACACCTTGGAAATCCCAATGGTCTCGCATTCTTCAAGATATCTGTTTGTTTTACTTCTTGTATTGCAGCTCCATCAATAGCAGGTTTCCAACTAAAATGAAATTGCATTTTTCTGTCTGTACAACTTTTTAAGTCACTCATCCCCTGCTCTCCTTCAAGATAATTACATCAGAAACAAGGGAGAAATGCATTTTTTTCTGTTTTCAGGTCACGACCCTTGTCTTGTAATTCAATGCACCACTATTCCAGTATCTGTCCATGTAGATGGAGTCATTTTCCGACACAGCCAATCAAGTCTTGCATAAAGAAGTGATGTCACTGTTCTATTAAAGGCGCAGCAGACGGTCGCAAGGAGCCAGACTGCAGCCTGTTACACAAAAGCCCCAGACTTTAAAACATCAACACAGATTAACATCCTTGCTAAAGTTTTCCTCTTATCTAAGCTTGCTGAACAAGCGACCAAATAAACATTCACAGGGGAAAAGTGCACTGCTAACGCCAGTTTGCAGGCAAGATAGCTAATTAGCTGCTCAGCTGCAGCAAATTAAACAGCTTTAAAGTTACCTGCAAATGTCACTTGGGTGCAGTTAGCTGCTACTGCGGTGCTTACTCTTCAATACCCTAACAACATGCTGTCTGCCAGTGGCTTGTAGCTACACCGCAACTTTACTTTGTCATTTCTTCCCTGCAATGTATCAGCATCACTCGTGCCGCCTGCAAGCTGCTGTCAATCAAACATGGGCACTGACACGCCCCTCCAGCCAAATGAAAAGAAAGGATTTTTCCTCAAAAACCTTTATCTCTTTTTTAAAAGACACAAAAAATATCCAAAAATAGACTCAAAATCACTTTGACATTTCAGACTGCAAAAATAGATGACCAGTTGACTCACTTCAGCTGGGCTTAAATCACTGTAAAGTTTTAAATGCGGCTGTACTGGTAAAAAAAAAAGAAAAAGGGGGGCCATTTGCACTGATGAAGTCAGTGTTTCCTTATGTGGTCCAGCTTCACAGTGCACACCTGGATTAAAGTAATTACGTGGCAGGAGCTAATTGCTAACATTAGCTTGGCTTCTGACCTAATACACTGTCAACATCTCATCACTCAGTGATACAGATAGTCTAGAGCTAATCAGTTAACGGCTGTTTTGACAGGTCTTAGGGACAGTGGACTAATTGAAGCTCAGTAATTGGTACTGAGAAAGTTGGCAACATGTTCTACAGATCAAAACACTGTAGAAATTGCTGTAAGCTGACTTATAGCTTACATATGAGTCTATATCAACATCTCTATATGACTTACAAACTTTTGCTTTTCCTCAACCACTGCACCTTCAGTGTCGACAGAGGCTTAATTCAGGCAAAACTAACAAAATACTAATGGGTGACCCATAAGAACCCATTAGAAAAACAGATAACAGAGACACAATGCCAGGCTTAATGAATGAGGTGAAAAGAAATGTCAGTTATGGCTGATCATCAGGCTACATTGTCTTGGGAACAAAAGCTGGGACTGAATGGAAGAAGGGCCACCTGGCCTTCTGATCTTGTTGCTTTCTTTCTCCGTCTGCCTTCCTGGATTTTCTCCTTCTTTTGAGCCTCCCCTGCTCCCCTGGCCAGGCTTCCTGTTTCATCTTTTCATGTACTTCTTTCTATCTCGCCCACCCCTTCATGACTCCCATCGTCCCTCAGCCTCCCCACTAATTTCATCTTCTCCATTGTGTATTGTTTGTCAGTAATTGATTTACCTCCTGCTAAATGAAGTCGAAATTCAAAAGAGAGGCCTGTGATCCGCAACTCAAAGTCTAGCATAAAGCATGATGTTGCCTTCATCACAAGCAAAAGAAAATGAATGCGTAAGGACACGTTTCCTCAGGTTATTTCCTATTTTGTCAAGTCGTAACTAACATCCTTTTATTGATGCAGCAGAAAAACAAACGAGGGCTATGGGCCAGGAAATTTGTATGGACGAACCATGTACCAGGAAATGAGTGTTGGAATAACGGATAAAACACAACACAGAATAAATATTTCATTTTACACAGCAACCACTTCTTAACGATTCTTAAAGGCACAGCTCTGATTCGATGGAGAATCCAGAAGCTGCTTTTAATATCCACAGTCAAACAAAGTATTGACAAAGGCTGACAGAAGAAAGATCAATAACATGATGGTAGCAGGGACGACTGACAAATTTGATCAACGAGCGATAAAGTATGTGCCCCGAATTTTAAAGATGGTGGATGTATACAAGAACACAGCTTTATGTAATAAAGTCGGAAGAACATACAGAAAGTAGACAAAAGCTGCTGTACAACTGGTTAAGTAGGCATGCCATTCTTTGTATTGTCCCTACATCTTATTTATCACTTTAGACAAAGGTAAACCTGTGTCTAAAGCAGAACCAAAAAAACAAAATAGATTAAAAAGTACTGACATACTAAAAGTGAAAAAATTCTGCTGAAATATATTTGGCTGGTAGCCTAGACAATGTCCACACAGTAGCTTTGTGTTGGCTTGAAATGTTTATTTTATTTGCCGAGTTGGAGTGAGGTTTACTCCATTGATCACCTGCCCCCTTTGGCCCTGTGCTGCAGGGCTGATCCGAGGCCTCAGAGCGACCGTTCGCTGGGCCAAAGGGCTCCACACTAACTTTTTCCAATAGAAGCTCTGTTGCTCCCTACAGAAAATTTAAAGAGCACTACTTGAATTGGCATGCTGGGAACGGCAGTGCAGGTCAGTCTGTCAGACTGGCACCCTGGACTGGAATTAAGTTTCTCAACAGCTATAGCTTATTCTGTAAAATATATCTCCATTCATTTAATGGCTTGGTCCCAAATGGTCTACATACAGTAATATTTCCCAAAGAATCAATCACAATGGTTTCATAGATCCCCTGAGTTTTCTTGTACTGCAACCATGAGGTTTCCTTTTGTGGTTAAGAGTAAAATGTCTTTTGGTTGGACTGCCAAAAAACTGCACGAACTCAAGACCGCATAGGATAAACTGACTTTGAATCTAGAGTTATAACATAAGCCGAAAATGTCATTTGTCAGATTACTTGGTTTATGACTAAATACCTGCAAAACTAATGCACTTCTTGGCTATGCTTCATGTTTTGTGCTTATCAGCAGATCTTTGTATTCTAACATGCTCAACTACAGTGGTTAATATTGCAAACATTTACCCGATAAACAACATGTTAGTTTTATCTTTATTTAAATGTTAGCACCCTGATGTTAGCTCAAAGCACAGCCCAGGAACATGGTTATATCATGTAATCAAACTTGAAAAATGTGCCACTGACCTAGTAAATATTCTTTCGCGATTGGATTCAGAGTTGGTTCTCATATTTTTGCATTTAATTGTACAACAATAGTCCCTGTAAAGATCCTTTGTTTGTGTTCATTTGCCACACCAACTTTTCACTCTTTCAAATGCTGATTGATTAATCAGGTTTGACCAAAACAAGGATTTGCTCTACTGTAAATCTGTTGACCGTCTTTGTAATTAAAAATCATGTTAAAGTTTATAAACATAGTCTCCATTAATTTTAAATTCTTGGTTCTTTGGTACTTCTAATGTTTTCCCAGTTAATTATGCATGTACTTATTAATATTTTCTTTGTTAACACAAAAAAAATTATCTACCTTGGCAATTAACACTGTATATAAGCAGACAGCATCTTTTCTTCTCAACTCTATGGTGGCTGCTAAAGACCGTGACGTCTGCTGCACACCACCAATACAGCAGGACATCTGAAAACACCTGTTTTTACTCCAGCACATGGCATGGGCCACATGCCCAGCAGAGAGCCTGAGGACATCACTCGTTGTGTCTTCAAAGAGGGTTGATTTCCCTGTGCGCTTTGTAAACAGCATAAAATCTAATCCACAAAACATGAATCAAGTTCTTCCTCTGCTGTCTGAAACAGCAATGTTTGCTTCTTTAGAGCCCTTTGGTGATTAAAGGGGATGACACCCAGAGAGAGAGAGA
>JAPZDZ010000024.1:14008834-14023356 GCA_029783805.1 Acanthurus tennentii
CAGAGAGAGAGAGACAGCCGTCACACTCCGAGCCTGTTCTCTCAGCAACAACCCCCCCGCCTCCCTCCCCTCTGCTCTGCTCTTCCATCCTCTCCTCCGTTACAGCCGTTGTGACTAGTCAGTGACTTGAATTTAATCAGCCTTCATCCAAACAGAGAAGTGGCCTCAAGCAACGGTGGCTGAGTGGGGAATTTGTGAACGAGGAGCATGGTCCGATTTCTAATTATGAAAGAGAGTCCAGACAGACAGTGCTAACGTTGTTGTAATGGTCAACCTCACTTCGGGAGTGTGTGTGTGTGTGTGTGTGTTTGTGTGTGCTGTAGAGAGAGAGAGAGACTAAAAGAGAGGGAGGAACCACCAAGCAGGGTGAAGCCAAGGCCAGTTCATCTTAACTTCAAAGTGCTGATGAATGAAGAAATCAAAACCAAGTGACTGGAACAGTTATCATCGTTCCCATTTAACAGAGTTATCTCACGCTGAAACACAACATATTGCCCAGCATACACATGCAAATGAATGCAACAGCTTGTGTTGCAACACTAAAGAGTCCTTCTGTCTCATTTCAACTCTTCAGCCTTTCATGAAATCACCCTAATAGCCAGTGCAACATTTCTTGGATTTCTCCTCTTTGAATGTGCATCAAATTTTCAAACATAATATGTTTCACTTCGGCCTGTCGATGTTAAGAATGTTACATAAATGGGATTTTTTTTTTGAAGATTAAAAGCGAGGGAATTCACGTTAAAGCTTTCAAAATCAATCACGGCCTACAACTTCTAAGGCAGTGTTAATACGATACCGTTTTATTTTCAACTTGTCTGCAGACTTCAGCCGTCCACCCACCCAGAAGAACGTCAACACACATACACACACACACACACACTGACAGTAAAATAAACGCTCACACCAAAAGTATTACCAGAAACATATGAATAAACATTATAAAGGAAAATCTCCCCCTTAGCAAATCCACCACAGTAATTGCATTGAATGAGATAATGGCGCTCCGCCTTCCCCATCCTGTTTGAAATTTAAAAACCGTCTGTTGAATCTCTGAATTTTCTTTTTTTTTTTTTTTTTTTAACCTCAGATGTGGAGGCGTTCTGCTGACTGCCCGACAAATGAAATTCATTGGAATCTCCACCTCTCCGAGTCTTTCACAGCTACTCCATCACGTTATATGTGATAAATGGTCCCGCTCTCCAGAACAAATAATTCATTTTGCCTGAAATGTCCTATGTTTCATTTTCCTGCATTTGCATAAGCTCAAGTAGATGGATGCCATTATTGAAACAGGTCCATCACAGCTGTCCGCTATCAAAATAGAGGTTGAAATTGAATCATAACTTTTGTCTTTCTTCTGCAGAGTTTGCTGTGATCAGCCACAAATACATACCATAAACCTTATGCAACCCCAGAATCCAAACAGGCTTTTTATTTGCTGCTCAAGGGCAGGAGAATGTGTTTGACCAATGGCTTTGTCTGCATTGGACAACAATTTAATTTACAGAAATCACCCACTGCGTGCCGAATGAATCTTCAAAAGGATAAGCTGTTGTATTCTCAGTCTTTGACAGCAGTAATTCTCTCAGAAAAAAAAAAGGGGAACATGTTTTGCATTTATTTGAGCTTGATTTGTGCATTAATACCCATCTAATCAATTCAAAACCAGATAATCTGGAAGAAAGAGGAAAACTGAAATAAGAAATATTGAAGACACATGACTTTTTTTTCATGTACATGAAGGATTCACAGTGGCATGTGAATCACATTACAGCATGTAGACAAAATTAACCCTCTTGTTTTTCCTTGACCTTCCTCAGCACGTTCCTGCATTAGCCTGCGTCTAATTAATACTGTGCGTCCTGTTTGAAGGATAATATCCATTAGTGAAGCTTAAAATATAATCCTCGAGGTAGGTAGGCAAGAAGTGCTTCTATAATCACGTGTAAAAGATGGCCCTTAGACATCTTCCTCTTCCTTATTTAGACGGTGTCTGAACATTAAGCTCTTTAATGTTCAGACACAGGTCAGATATTGCATTCAAAGC
Organism: Acanthurus tennentii; assembly: GCA_029783805.1. Classification (NCBI taxonomy): domain Eukaryota; kingdom Metazoa; phylum Chordata; class Actinopteri; order Acanthuriformes; family Acanthuridae; genus Acanthurus; species Acanthurus tennentii. The sequence continues at coordinate 14,010,885 of JAPZDZ010000024.1, forward strand.
GGTCATCACAACCTTCTCCCTCTCCTTCTCACACTCACACACACACATGCCTGGCTCCCTCCTCAACTCTCCTCACTTTCATTGTGTCATTCATACTCTCTCTGTACTTAAAGTGCCCATTAATATCAATAACACTGGACATCGTCCAATCTGCTGCCTCTGGAAACAGGATTGATCTGAAGGCTGCAGCAGCACTGCACTTATTTAAAGAGCATGTAGTAATTTTTTTCCATTGCTAGAGGAGCTGGCCGCCATCTTAAAATTAAAAGTTATGGCATCATAAACATGTGCAATATTTTGGCTATGATCTTGAGTTAGTCAATCCAACTAATGATTCCCTGATTATGATCTTAAACTAAGCCAGATCCCTGACAGATTGTTTACTTGATTTACACTGTAGTTTACACTGAAACACATCACCAACACACCACTAAGGATTTGTGTCCCTTTTGCAAGTACGTTTCAATTAGTCCCGCTTTTTTCTTGGGGTGGAATATTATTTTACTTGCATGAAAACTAAAAGAATAAAAGGGTAGATTTTTCATTATCTTGACATAGATGCTGTGATAATTTTTCACTGTTTCTATCCATCTCCAGACAAGCATTAACCATTCTGTTCAGTGTTAATGAGGAGATGACCAGCACTGATAACAGACAAGATCTGTACCTGTTTCTCAGTGGATGGAGGTTAATGACAAAGCAGACTGACAAGTTGATAAAGAGGAAAGTAAATGAAAAATGCCTCCAGGTTGTCTGCCAGCTGTAATGAACATTCTGCAGGACGGTAATGTGGACTGAGTGGCTGACGTCCGCAGATACACGTTGTGGTGAAAAAAAAAGTAGCAGAAGCACGCAAATAATGGCACTCACATGACTGAGCCTACACGGACAAACACATGCCCACACCCTCTATCCCTACACCTCTGTATGCCTTTAAAGCAAGTATTTCATCACATCAATGGTCTCGACACAAAGCCAACCCGAATAAATACAACAATAAAAAATGCATCCAATAGCAGACTGCAGCAAAAGCAAACAACACATGCCTCCAGGATTCTGTCTTGACATATTTCACGTCCTGTTTTATTTACCCAGAGAGCCGCTTGCACTTTGCAGAGCCATTACCTGACGTCACTGTGCAGAGAACAACAGTGGAGAACAACAGCTGTCCAGCCTGTCAGAGAATAAAAAAAAAAAAACAAGGCTCATAATGCAAGTGCAACTGGAAGAGCAGAAGTCGTTATACATGCTAAAATGTTAAAGCTGCTACTGTTTTTTTTTTTGTGAATTCACAGCCCAAAATCATCCAAAAATAAAACTGAAAAAGAGCAAAAGATAGAAATGGGGAAAGACATTACATGATAAACATCAAAACGATGACTTCAGAGCCCTTTCATTAGGAGCCATTAATTGTCGTGCTGAACCTGCACAATGATCATAAAATAACTGAATACTGTGACGTCAATGAGTACAATCCAATTCAGTCCATAATAATAGCATAATCATAACCATTTGTGAACACTTACTGAGTCCAGAATGACCTTCAAAAAGACCGGAAATCATTGCCTCTCATATTGTGCTGTTCCCTGACACCTCTCCACTTCTGCATGCTTTTTCTATCACCGTTTTGAAAAAAAGGGACTATTATGCAAACTCGGACGGGAAAAAAAAAAGAGATGGAGGATCAAGGTACAGTATAAATCATGAAAGTTACCGCCACAAAATATAAAAGCTGACCTTGGAGCAGAACTGAGCGTTCTAATGCAGATGCTAAATAGAAATCTACTTGCAAGCTCCAGTCAGACCTGCACTGATTCATTCTGTATTATACAATTGAGGAAAAACTCACTCTTCAGCCTCAAGAGGTAAAATTATGGCAGCATATACATAGAGGTTTTTTAAAAATCAATATGTGGAATAAAATGACACATATTTTTTTTGTTTTCCAATTGGCTCTTGTGACAGTAAATAAACAAATTTCTCCTCTAACAGAGATCCAAACAGCTACAGACGCTTCTCCAAGGAATGTAAACTGCATGCAGACATTTTATGTTTTAGCTTGGAATACAGAGATTTTGGCACAGCTGCTGTCTGCTTAAAAGCTAGACTGGACGCAGTCCCTCTTTGAACAGGGTTAATCAATTACAAATGCAATTGAGCCACATAAAAGCAGGAAATGTAAATGGGCATTTTCCGTAGCCTTTTTCAAACCTTTTTTTAAGCTTTTGGAGATGAGAAACTTTAAGAAAACGCAGATAAAAACACAATAAATATGCACTTGTTTACAGTACACTAGTTTTAATTTTGTCACTATTTATTCATCAGGGGTTTGGAGTCAGTGAATGGCTCTTTCTTTTTTGCAAAGACCAGGGATGCGTGAAGGGAAGCTGCTGGAGCTCTCCCTTGGTCTGTGCATGACCGCTTTGGGGTGATATGGCTCTAATCATAAGATGAAATTAAACTATGCACTACAGCTTTCCTCTCCTGCACCTTGGAAAAATCTCTCCAGAAAGTTTGGTGTTTTCTCAATGTGGTGCCTCTGAATATTACATACTCTACAGACTTTTTGCAAATTAGACATGCTGGTTTGGCATTTGGAGATGGCGGTAAAATAAACAACTTTTTGCCAGTTTGATTAAAACTGACAGAGCTGATAGTCAACGTCATATTTCAGAATTGAGAGCAGAGCATATTGTGACAGTTAATAGCCAGATTTTTTGAAAAGAGTGATCAGAATTGCATTAAATGAGAAAACACTTATTTATAAAATATATCCAATTAAATTCCCACTTTGACATATATAAAGTTTGTGTATGCTGGACCACTTGGAGGTTGCGAGCGGGCCTGATGTTGCCTGCAAGTAAATAAGCTCAAGCACATGACTATTACATGCCTGCTTAAATTATTGTGGGGCAGTTGACAACTTGATTTCACAGCTAAGTGGGTCTCCAGTTGCCTTATCTGAATCTATATCCAGCTGGACTGTGTGAGCTCCTGCATTCCGTATATGGAGAATTAAAAAGTCTATGGTGTGGAAAATATCTGGATTCCCATTAGAAAGGAAGTATTTAAATGGAGAAGCTCACACTCCGTCTGCTGCAACTGGTCAGAGTCAATAAACACTTTCATCTGCTAAACTCGGCTTTTAAACTTAAAGCAGCAGGTAACAGAGGAAGACAAAGAGAGACACAAAGAGTTAGGAGGGGGCTGCAGAGATAAACATAAGAGAGAATCATAACAGAAAGAGCCATAAACGCCCCCTATGTTATCCAACAAGTACTATCATCTTAATCGCTGTTTGTTTACCATGCAGTGTTTGTTCTCCATTTACCAAACACAAGCACCAATGAAGTGTGAAGGACTGAACCGTGCCATTTCCCAGCATTCTGCTCACACAATGCAAATAAAGTCATCTCTTATCCATGTTTATGTAGCATCATGGTTTTACAACAGAATCTGGAGTTCATGCAAAAATAAACAATTTGGTTCAAAAAAAAAGAAAAAAAAATCAAAGCTGTCATACTCCTATTAAAAAAAAAAAAAAAAAACCACCCTGAAGATAGAGAGAAGTTAATCTCAACCGAGACTGCTTTTATTTGTTTTTAGACTCCGATGAAACTTTATGACAGCCACAGCACAATAACTGCTCATGGCAAAATAAGTGTTTTGACGATTTTAAGTGTTAATCTCTGTGTATGCAGACCTCAGAACAGTTGCATCCGAGGGAACAGATAATGGCTGGTAATGAGAAGAGCAATGCAATGCAGTTATGTGTAGTAGTTGTGATACTAGGAGAGGATGCAACACAAGGGTATTACTAACACATTGGTAATAGACATGTAGTATCTACATGATCCTTTGGGAGCATCTCTTTGTCTAAAACACATTATATGATGTTCTGTGTGTATTTCAGCTGAGACAAAACTTGTCAAGACACTAAAGATCCCTCTTGTATCGGTGTTTTGCTATTTGCTTGGTTTCAACAGCTGTCACAACCAAACAAAAGGAACACGCTCAAGGGGCCCCTTCAAACGTTGACAGTGTTATTCTGTGTGGTCTGTGCATTCAGATACTGTATGTTAAAGTCAAATCACAATAGTTCGGGCCTGATTAGCAGGGTTTTATTTTTTTCTAAGTATTTCAGCAAATCAATTTTATATTCATTTGGTGCATATAAATAGTTTTCACTGCTCCATTGGCTACAATACAGCAAAAGGTCGTTCTAAAAATGTGCAGCTTTATCAAGGGAGCTCATTTGCATGTCTGTTGTTCTCAGTAGGGTCTTAACCTAAGTGCATTGTTGTTATTTCATCAAAGTACTTGTGTATTGACTTTTTCCAGTAAGAGTTTGACACCAATGAACTAAATGCACAAGAGGAGACTGACCTCTGGTTCTTTTTACCCTGCAGGGCGATAAACTGTGATTCAAAAACACAAACACTGAAAAAAAACCTCAGAAGGAAAAACAACTCAAAGTTTATCAAAGTTGAACAGCATTTGCATTGCTCTCTTCGGTTCAGCTTCTCTCCTTTTCCTCCTAACTTTCCCTCAACGCATGTGTTAAACTGTCCATAGTGCCTCTTCTCATTAGTTAACAGGCCCCTTTTACCTCTTCAGTCTTGGATTGTTATGGCACCCACCATAACCCCAAATCCACCCTCCACCAGAGGGCCCAGGACTCATTACTGGCTCTGTCCTGCAGAGTGCTAATGTCAGGATCTACTCAGGCTGTCGGTCATGTCATCCACAGTATGAGTCAGTCTGAGTCCTCAACCACGTCACAAAAAATCAAGTGTAATTCATATCCACATGTGGTAAAGTCTCTTCTGTTTGAATCTCAGCCAAACACAACTGTTGTCATGTGGCTGCGCCCAGCAGCGAGCGACGCGCTCGTACAGTGATGAAGCTCAGAGACGAGGACCCATCACTAAGCCTGTAAACACACTGTACACACACACATCCTTCTGCTCTGTGGTGTTTGTGTATTTTGACAATGTTTGATTCTGACAAAAGCCACATTTACACAGCGCCTGGTCATTCACCGCCGGCAAACACGCTGAAGGGTTCTCAGTGCTTCCTCCCCCTGTCTGTCTATTATATCAGGGTTTGCGTACACCTACACTGAAAAAAACAAGTCGTATAAAAATAAACAACTTTAGCCATGACAATTTTAACAAATCCTGTAGTGGAATGTTTATTTTTCCTCCATGTCGCCATTTTTCAACAATAGTTGACATGTGCTACTGAATTTGAAAATTCAATAACAGAAATGATAATTTGGTGTGTTATTACTAGAGGTCATGAACAGGTCACAGGGAAACAGTAACATCATGCATTTCAGGTAATATTCCTGCTAAACTGCTGCATACAAAGTGGGCGCTTCCTGCTGAAAGTGTTCACACAATGTCAAACCTCTGTTAGGTTTTCACTCAAGGCACGAATGCTGCCTGTAAGCACTTCTGTGTTGCCACCCGTGTGGGATCTCGTAATTACACCCAATGACACATCACAGATCCCTGAACAATACTCCTTTGTAAGTCTCATCACATAGAACTGTTTCCTTCATGTGAGGGTGTGAATGCTTGGCTTAGCAACGCTTCTTATGTAATCACAAGTGAGTTACTGGTGATTAATCTGAAGAGGCCAACGCTGCACACTCTTATTTTGAATGAAATTTGTGTCATTGAGCATTTAAAAACTCAACAAGAACACATCTTACTATGCATTAAGTAATTATCCCCTATAAAGCTGCTGACCTCCTGTTCTTTAAATCCAAGTAAAGTAAGCAAAGGGACCTCTCTAGAATAAGATGTCACTGTTGAAAAATATGAGTGTTATCTTTAAATTTTTTGGTGCTTCACTCACTGTAGTAAAACAGTGCAGCAGCCCAGCAAACGCTAAAAAAATACTAGAAAGTCTTGACAGGATTTTATGTTCCCTCGTATATCTAGAAGCTGTTCCGTTCTCCTGCATCAAGAGGACACAGCTGGTATACAGTACACAGGATCCTCTGTGGCAAGGACAGCCTCCAATAATAAAAAGTAGAGTAAACTTGGGAGGAACACAAAAGAGCTGCTGGTTATACTGCACAACAGTCCCTCCGAGTAATTAAAAAGAAAACAAAATGAAAGTACGGAATTGAATAAAAAATAATGAGCTCTAACTACACTCCATAAACACAGACTGAGATATTTTATTCTGACATATTATGTGCAGAAAAAAAATGTGTAGATCATCCACAGTCATGTTGCATCTCTCCTCAAATGAATACTGGATCTTGTCCATGAGGGGAAGACTATATATGTCATAGTACACTACAGATGAAGTGTCCATTAGATGTGTTACAGCAGCAAATATTACACAAGGGTGGCTGCAGTACAGTCAGTGTGTTCTGTACCTGCATGTTTCTGTTCCTCCCTTGAGTCCCATCTCAATGATCCAGTAACAAGCCATCTGTCATTGTCATTGTAATTAATCTGGTGCTATTTAGTGGATAATGAGATGCTGTCGTGGGTTTTGTGCAGCTTCACTTCCCTGAGACTTGTTTCCTGTCTCTGTCAGAGCAAGGAGAAGAGGATGGGGAGGAGGTTTTGGAGAGAAAGGATGCAATAGAGCCGTACTGCAGCACAGAGGCTGCAGCCGGTGTCACTGTACAGATGGTTCGGATGTACACTCGCCAGCATTCACCTGCTCTGAGAACCCTGAAAAATCAAGCGCCCATGACAAAAGGGGCTTAAAGCAATCAAAAACAAAGTGGATTTATGTCTTATGAGGTGTCTACCTACTTGACTTCCATCCACACAGGACATATCAGACGTGATAGGTGCAGAGATGGTTTCCAATCATGCAAAGAGGCACAAAATGTAACATAAGTATGATTGTGGTGTGATTGTTCCATATTTACCAGATTATTTATGGGAGAAGCACCAATTCTACTGAAGCTAATCTGACAGAGTCTGAGCACTAGCCGCCGCTCTGAAAAAAAAAAAAATCTTTGCAATCACATGTGAAAATTAAACGCTAGACTGGAACGGCTGCTCCTGCTAGGGATGGAAATTGCCCTGTCACATGTAATATCTCATGCTAAAGCATTGCTCTCGACATTCACATCATTTGCCTCCTTCACTATAAGAAGAATACACGGGGCAACTGTATTACTGGTGGGATTAATACGTTCTCACTCACTGGCAGGGACGGACAGAGTCAGGAACTGTGAAAATTCACATGCAAGCACCATGAATACAGCTGAACTTCATTTGTGTTGCCTGTCACTGGCTTTATTATTATATCTCAGCTTTTATAACACTTTGCAACAAACCGATCACGCCTGCAAGATATACATAAAACAGAGCATTGAAGGCAGAAAGGAGGCAGCTGATGGGCATAAAAATGAATCCATTACCTTACACAGAACTCCTCCTTCTCCCTATTATTTTAAATAGAACATAAAATCGATCGAAGCTGTCGAAAAATATAGAGCGACAAAATGGCACTGATAGAGGCGAGAAAATAAAATGATGAATTAAGCGCATGAAGTCTGACAGTCAAACGAATGAAGTTATTAAACACGATTTACTTTGTTCGCTGTGAACGGCGGCATCACTTTACTTTTCAATCACGCCGGCTGCTGACAGCCACCTGCAATTGCTGTGATCCAATCAAATCCAAGGAAATGGAGGGAGGACATGACTAAGCAGAATCAGAGCAGAATTTCCAGGGAATGAATAAATGATCTTTATGAGCCCCGCTGGTCTTTCCATTTACCACTTATTTGCTGCCAAGGGCTTCCATTATCAGCATTTGTTACCAAACTCATTTCAGTGATGAATCTCACCCACTCCTTCTATGTTTACCAACAGAGAGGTGAGTAAGCTAGCCCTCCATTTCATCAACAATCATTTCACACACACAGAGGGATGTAAGACACACACACACACACACACACTCAGAAATAGCATTAAATAAGGTATAATTTTACTAAAGGGCTATCTGGTCTAGGGGGACGAGTGGGGGACTCAACAGTGTGTCTAGAAGGGCTGCAGCTCTCGTTGGCTAGATTGATGGTTGACACTGGAAGGTGGTCCGTGGGTGCTGGAGTCAAGCATCATTACTGTGGCCAAGCACCCCAGGTATGTGTTTAATGGCAGTAAAGAGAGCAGTGTGCATGTGTGCCAGTTGCTCAATGAGGCTCAGCAATGGATTGGGAAAAAAAAAAGACAGAAAGAAAAAAGAAAGAAAGAAAACAAGTGGTGATCACTCTACAGAGCTCCAATGTAAAGTGATCATTCAAAGCATGCAAATACACCATTCAAACCTTTGAGATGAATTCAATTATGTCATTAGGGACTAAAGATTCTCATTAGTTCTACATTATGGTGCAGAAATTACATTGGCCCTTACAAACTCAATTTTAAACGTGGCTTTGTGAGAGTTTTGGGTGATGATTAGTAGTCAGAAAAGCCTCTGAGATCAAGGCAGCCTGAAAATGTGCTCTGGAGTTCTGATGCGTGTTCTCATTAAATTTGTGTAAGAATTAGTGCCTGGAGGAGGCTCACAAGTGTGAGAAAGTGCTCTTGATAAGATTGAGCACAAATTATCCAAAATGACGGCAAACAGAGCTGTTTCCTTCAAAAATAACAACAGTGCTGGGCGACTCCCCGTCCCTGGTGAAATGCGGCATGTGGTCTAGATGAGGGCTGATATAAGGTGACACGGACAGTGATATGACAGTTCTTGCTGCTTGTTAAATAGACTGTGCGTTGCCTCTGCCTTGCATAGGCAGCTTGCTGATGTCTGGGCACATTAATCAGAGTGTCACCACAGCAGAGGAGTTATGAATGAGCTACAGTACTGTTGTAGATGGGGACCGCTGGGACATGTGCAGACCTGCTGCTGCCATCGTGTAAGCGGCGAGGGGAGGCATGCTGCAGCTGCAAATAATGTGTGCGCAATATTTATTTATTTATTTATTTTGGTATCTGAGGTGATGCATTGGACAACAACGTTAAGTAATCTTGATCAAACAATACCATCAATCAAGATGCCCGCTCAGAGACAGGCAGACAATTATCTCACAAAACGCTTGTATTCTAAGCGTGTGTGAGCACTTAATAAAGTCCAAAGTCAGAACAAATCTCAAGCTTTAACCATGAGTATGTCTAACATTTCACATTTCCTGACACTTTGATCTTGTAAATCCAACCATTACTCAACCCTTCATCCACAAAAGACCCACCATTTGGAGGTCAGATAACTGAGAAGACTTCAGCTCGCACAGACACATCACCTCAACACAGTTTTAGGGAAGTAAATATGGTAATTTTTTTTTTTGATGAAGCATTGCAGGTATTGCACATAATAAGTCATTGCACACAATGTAATCTGAAGGTTTGCAGCGGGAAAAAGTGGTTAATAGAGACTAAACATAATACGGTAAATGAACAGATGAATGGAGGTGAGCTCATGTTCCACTGCAGGACCTCATCAAATTGGTAGCACTGTGTTAAACGTAATTGCTACAACCCACAAGCTAATGGTCTCAAGCTGTTTAATATGATGCCAGAGGTTTGCTGGTCACCCAAAATCCCTTTTGTTTGGATAAATTCGTGTTTACGCCTCCAAGTTCACGATTCAGTCATCAGTCATCAGTCACCCACCCCCACATTAACAACTGTGGGACAGACAGGTCTCAAGCTCCTCCAGGAACCTTATACGTCAAAAGCTGACATTTCTAACACCTCTCCTCACATGTTCCCTGGAGGTCACACTTCAGGGCACATATTTCCTCCAATGCCAACACTGGCAGCACTTCCTTAAATATTGGTTTGTTTTTTAGTATATTTAATTTTCTTTATTCTGCAGTTATCAAGTATTTATTAATTGCTGTCTTTCACTGTCTTAGGGGGTAGTTGCAGCAGATTTTACAAGTATCAATATACATAAAAATTGCCTAAAGGTAATTAGGACATAATGTTTTGTTATTGATGACCACGTTATTATGAGTGGTAATTGTATTAGTAGTATACTATACTATATCCCCTTCCCTGTTTTTTCCTCACACACAAATACAATCATATAAATAAAATTATGTCACATATGTGACATATTTTCCCTTGTCAACCTATTTTAAAATCAGAGTAACTACATCCAAGATAAAAAAGACTTGGTCATAAAATCACCCAAAGTTATTTGAAATATAATAAAATTTCATTTGATATCAAGAGAGGAGTCTAAATTATAAATAATAATTTTTAGATTTGTCATATTTAAAAAAAACCTAACAATTAACACAGGGATTATTGACACCTTATGTTGAAACAGTAAAGCAATCTGTTTTCCACACAGACTTAATACAAGCAGAGCCGGTGTGGCAGGTGGAAACACAGATCTCACCACTGTGATTGAGTGCGAAAAAAGTGTTTTATCTAATCTGACCCTCAAGACAGAAGACAGGGTTGCAAGGTGAGAGCAGCCAACATCACAGCCTGTAATCCATTCCTTCCACATTCATAGCAGATATTCTTGTTTTCATGGGAAGAGATGCATGAAGTGATGCTCTGCTGCCGCCATTAATAAGAACTGGGAACCTGAATTACATGTAATCGATCGATATGTGGTGCCACCGTTGTTCTGCTGTGCTTAACACTGCAATTACATTCTAAAAGCAATTAGCTCGTTAATGCAGGCCAACACAAGGGGAGAGATAATATACTGATGTCAATTTTACATGTGGTCTAGCACACACATGCACACACACACACACACACACACACACACACACACACACAACATTCCCTGCACTGTAATTTTTACATATCTGCATCTCATATCGCGAAGCCTGAAGCAGCTTGCTACATCCGCCTGGTTGAATAGTCACATCGCAGTCAGATTAACAGGGCTGTGAATGTCAACAAGCTGCACGGCAACAATTAGCACAAAACTCTAATTGTGTGTGCAAGTCTGTGGTGAAGACAAATGACTCAACACAAGTTCTGTGTGAAACACGTTGTGGAGTAAAAACAAACAGCATTTTTCAAGGATCAGTAAGACTGAGGAATGAGCATGATGTGTTTTTGTTATCTTCAGCACTTACTGATGGATTATGACTGAGTTTTTAAAAGATCAACATTTCAGTTAATAAGCCACAAGTAATCTCCAACATCTCTGTTTGTTTTTTTTAACCGGAGAGAATCTGCTTGACCTTTCAGCAAGCGAGTTAAACTGATTACACCACATTTTCTTAGGTCAATTCTCCTCCGAGTATCTAACGTCCACATTTTAATGTACAAACACGAACAGATTTCAGGTTTTGATGTGTTACTTTACCTGAAACTTTCTCATGGACACAACTACAACGTTAATTAATAATAATAATCATCTGGCATGGGGCCATTGTGGCAGATGAGAAAAAATAAAAGTTGTACAAGTATGTTTGTGTGTGTGTGAATCCTGTGCTACTTTTAGATGAAAGCAAAGCTCACTTCTCCCTTTCATCTCCAGATGAGGGATACCTTAAAAGGTGACTGATTATACAGCTGTGAGTTTTGTGTGTTCTCCATCTCCATCATCATACCCCAAAATAAAACATCCAGATGTTAACGTAGTTTGGGAATTTAGTCACATCATTCATTTCATCGGTTAAGTCCTTGAATGAACACAAGCAAACTGTTCAGGCAATTCGCTATGAAACTGATTTTTTATATTAAAATTTATCAACACTGTTCTCATAGCACAACCCGGTTAAGTTGGGTATTTGATCAATAAATAATTAAAGGATTATTATTTCTAAGAATTAATCAAAATAAAATAATTTTCTGCCAGAATTGCTGTTTTGCACAAACTTAGAGTTAATTATACAAATTATATCATAAATTACTTCCTATATCAAACAGAAAAATAAGACGGGTAGCTCTGACCTTCTTATAACAGCCTGGAGAACATGAGCAAAGTCTGCATGGGTGCAGTCTGCTTGTTCTGCTATATGGAAACTGCTCGTGTTTCACTCACAATGCAGCACAGCCCACATTAATTAAAATTTAAAGTGGACAATTTACGTTCATTTTAAGGATGTAATTAATGAGAAGATATTAAGTAGAAGTAATGTGGTGGCAAATGTTAAACAGTAAGAGAAGAACAGTAATTTAAAAAAAAGAAATTGGTTTCTTTTGCACAACATCTACAGCAGTGATCATCAACTGGCGGCCCGCTGGCCGAATCCAGCCCACCAAACCATCCAATCCGGCCCGCGACCAGATTCCAAAATTGTGAGGATCAAAGAGAAAATATCATGTGGTCCTCACTATAAAAGCAACTGGAAACAGCAACAACTGAGACTCTTAACTATCAGCAATACCCACCATTTTTTTGCAACAGCAACAGTTTCGTTACAAATGAGACATACAGGTGACGCATTTTGGAAGGTTGGCATGATAAATGCGTACTTTTCAGTCCAGTCATCATTAAAGGATCTGTT
>JAPZDZ010000024.1:14033310-14058375 GCA_029783805.1 Acanthurus tennentii
CCCCCCCCCCCCCCCCCCCCCCCCCCCCCCCCCCCCCCCCCCCCCCCCCCCCCCCCCCCCCCCCCCCCCCCCCCAATGAAATTTGATGATAATTAACGCCAATGAGTACCTTTTCTTCTTTTCTCTTGCTTCAGGGTTTACATTAGTGCTGAATGTTAACCAAAAAAAGGAGCTGATTAAAAAATCTGACACACTTCAGGGACATAGTGCTGCTGAAAAATGCTGCATGAAAAATAGATTTTTTTATGCCAAAGTGTTGTAAATGCAAACTCAAGACTTCCTGTTGCTGTTTCAATATTAAAGCTCCACAGGAAAGACAATTAACTGCAGCTGGTTGATACATCTCTCACTGCTCCTGGGGTTACATTTTGTCTTTGTTCATTTATCATTTCCAGTTTTAATTTGATAAAGTCTACTTTTGTTTATACACCTCACTTTTCATACAGTAAGATGGGCCTCTCTGTGAACTAAATGCTTTAAAAGCTGGGGGGATAAAGTGTTTATTGGCACTTTTTTCTTATATGTCTCACTAAACTAGTCGTTCACACGATACACTCCAACTCTTATCTGTGGAAATGTTGTTACAGTGCCCATACGCACAAATGCAGCACAATGCATCGTCCAACCAGTATTGCTAACAACGGCTAACCTAGCTAGAGCGAACCAAACTTTCCTCACCCTCTGATATCTTGTTTTTCCTGACTCGTTCCATTTGTCTGTTTGTTCCCCTCTCTCACTGTCAGACCACCTCCGTACCTTTACTCGAGCAGCATTTTTTTCCAGTATTTAGTGTTTGTGGTATTTTTAATCTCTGCTAGTTTTTCTGATCACGTCCTTTTCTTCTCTGTACCAGATCTGTCCGCCTTTGTTCGTCTAAATGACTAACTGTACCTAACCTTACTTGACAAGTAAAACTGTTTTTTTTATCACATCCCTGACTCTTTTATCTTACAATGAGTCCTCCTGCCTTTTGTTTATCTGTGGTTATACTCTTGTTATTTTGCTTCAGAAATGCTAAGTGAAAGTCACGAGCTGCAGCTAAATCTAGAGTTTCTTATGTATCTTGGTTGAGAATTTTTCTTTGAAATGGACTTAAAGGCAACTGTTCTTAAAATACAGCTCTACACGGTGATCATTATCTCATTCTGTGCAGTGGTAAAGACAAAAAAACATCATTTTTAGTATTTACCTTTAACTTTTGATTACCTCCAAATTCATAATTCTCGCCGCAGTATAAACATTCCGTTTCCATCACTCATGTTTGCTTAGTTAAATGCAGTTGTTCTATCAAGGCTTAAATTATCAAAGCTGAAAAAGGCAGACAGATTTCAAATTTACTCTGAGCCCCTTGAGCTATAAGCTGTGCTTTGGTTGTCTGTTTGCTAAACGTGATCCAGCAACACTTAAGGATTAGAATTCCTCTTGTGTGGAAAAGCTTGAAGTCGGCATAAAGTCTTGTTGATGAGAAAAGACACTGACAAGGACATGACACACACATCAGACTATATTTGATCATTGAATAAAGGATTTGTCGTATTTATATGAACATGCATATGTATGTACTCTATGAGAAAGGTTCAGATATTGGTTGCAAAGAGGGGCAGCCACTTTAAATGTGCACAGTGTCATTCATATATACAATTCCGACATGTTCTGTTCCTTCATACTGTGTCTTTTTCCAAGGCTATTCTTGTATACACCAGTGGGTCACTTTAATATCTATCATAAGTCCTCAAAAAAAATGTATGTTGACTATATATCAAAGTTATCAGGTTTCTTTTCTTCAAGCCAAAATTTATGATTTGCTCCCTTTAGAGGTCTCTTCCTTTGCCCTCTCTCTGTTTCTCCCTTTTCTGTAATCCTCTCTTTCTCTCTGCCTCTCTCTCCTTTTGTTTCTCCCAGGCCGACGTCAGAATGTCAAATGATAGGGGAGGAGAAGAGAGAGAGAAAAAAAAACGATAGCCACCATTTTAAGGGAAGAACAACAGTGAGAGAACATCTAATTACTCTTATGAGCTTACGCCAGACACACTGTGTGAATCCTAAACACAGTTCTCCAAACACCATTGACATTCTGCTCCGAGACAGGAGCCAAAAACCGGAAAACGATAGGGGAGAAGAAGTGGTGAATGAAGAGCAACTCATTCGGGGAGAAAGGGCAGGGGGGGCAAGAAGAAGGGCGGGGAGAGGGAGGAGGTTGTGGTGGAGGGAGTGACGGAGGGAGGGGAATAGCTGCAGGGAGCACAGAGGGGGTAATATAGATGGGAGAGAAACAGAGAACGGGCTGCAGCTTGAAGTGAAGAGAGGAGCCATTTCAATTATCATCAGCCAACACATCAGGCCAAGAATGTACCAAAGTCAGTCTGTTTGACATGAATGGCAAAGCAACTCCAACTCCCTTTGATCCTTTTAATGGAGCACGGATCGCAATCACTTAGAGATGTCACTCAAGTGGAGGACAGTGGCAATGTGGTATTTTTCTCTGCACTTATGCTGTCTCTGTTTTCATCTTTGTCCTCTTAAGTAGCAGACGGCGTACAAATGAGACTGTACACAGACCTGTTACCACCCCCCAACATGCAGACGCTGCAAAACAGAAGCCATTTTTCTATAATTTTTTCCAGGAGAGCATGCACAGCGTGTTTCAGTGGAGCACATTGCCAATTGGATCAATACTCCCCCATGGCCAGGCACATGCCTCGGTCTCCTCTAGCATCAAGAACTAATGACAAGGCTCTTTGTGTCTGATACATAGACACACACACACACACACACACACACACACACACACACACACCCATATGTACACACACACAGACATGCTAGTCTAAGTTTTGCTTGTATTGTTGTATGGAAATAAAGGGAAATGTTTTGATTTTCACATCAGGGTCACGAGCGCCAAGCAAAACCCTTCAGTCAGGTAAAGCGTCCTTAGAGTATTTTTATAGCAAAATATTCACCTAATTTTTTTCCTTAAAAAAAAAAAAATAAAAGGTTATCACCCTTCAGACAAAGAAAACTGTATCATCTACTGTTAATCTCACATGGTTCACAAAAGTCTCTGCCCTTCAGTCAAATGTTTTATTAAATGAGCTCTCTCAACAAGGACATCCTCTGTGACCCGTCATTAAGGAAGCAACTGAGGTTATTCACACTTATTCTCTGAGCAGCCATTTACTACTCCTGGAAGGACACTTAACATGTTATTTTAGAAAAAAGTGAAATCCATTCACATAATTACTTTGACACACACACACTTGAGTGCTTATATTGGACCAATAAAGCGGTTAGCAAGTTCTGGTTTAACAGGCTATCTTGCTAGCAACAGACACTGCCTGGTAGTTATATTAATTCAGACATAAAAAACCTTTAACATTGATGTTATCCTGCTTCTACGATATATATTTTTATTTGTAAACTGTAAAATGATAAATGAATGTTAAAAGTTCAGTGTAATGAGTTCTGTATGCTATTCAGGTGTAGGTAAATGAGAGTGCAGCAGGGTAATTTTTCTCAGTTACTTTAAGAATTAATGACACAAGATGTAATCAATGAGACTACTGGACGAAAATGCAGTTGGACTGTTTGTCTTTAACAACAGATTTCCCCCTCTGGTGGAGGAAAACGCCTTAAAATAAAGGAAAATTTTCAAAATCTTGCCAGCTGTTGTCAGCTCATTTTCCTCTAATTTGTAGTCTGGTTGATTAAATCAAAAATGCTTTCATGACTTAATGATGCTGATCACACTCAAAATTAGCAGGCAAAAATGAAAATACAGTTTGGTTGTGAGTCCACACAGGTCACATGGTCCATAGTGACTTTTCATTAATGCGTCCATGGTCAGAACCCCACATTTATCTTTTTAATTAGTGGTTCCAAACACAATTGCGAAAATGGTCTTCAATGGCATGTTAAAGAGCCCTGCAGCTCTTGAACTTGGACAACCTAATGTTGCTCACCCACACATTAACTGGTATGATTCACATCTCATAGTAGTCATTAACTGTGTGTGTGTGTGCGCGCATGAGTGTGTGTGTAAGTGAATTTTGGGTGGCAGAACACATTATTGTGGGCTGCTGCAAAATAAGATCCTGTCATGCTCAGATAATTTGTCAAACTAAAACCTTTAATATTTCTCCAAAGAATGATTTTAAAATATGTTTTCTTTACTACCCAAAATGGAAAAAAGCCCTTAATGCACTTAATGGAGACCAGTCTGGTTTTGTCTTTTGTATATCTACTATAACTTTTTAACAAAGTTTAAACATTTCTTGTTAATTTACTTCAATGGCCTGTATCTCATCACATCCACTGGATCATTTGATGTGGATAAAACTATTAACAAAGCACAAATTATTAAGATTTAAGTGTTAAATTTTCGCTTTTTTTTTGGACATGCTTGACTTTTTCTCAACTTGTTCGATTATCCACTAACGAATTAACTAATGCATACGTCTCTTTGGCCAGCAAAATTCCAATGGGCCCAGAAAGGTAGATGATGACGGGTTGATCAGAGGAACAACAGGTAGAATACATTGGTAGATTAATGAAATAACTGATAGCTGCAGCCCTAACTGTGGCCACTTTGTATAAAAACATTGGAACTGTATGCACTTGGAAAGATTATGTTGGAAATGTAAGTTTTCTTTGTAGAACAAAACAAATAAAGAAAGACATGAGGCCTGAAACATTACACATAATTACACTGGCAAGTACATTTTTATGCACATTTATGTTGAAAGGTTTCCCGTCACTTGCTGACCCTGCTTACTGACATAAAAATAAATGGAATAAGAAAGGCATGATTGAAAAGTTCATGGCCTACAGTAAGAGTGAACTTGAGAAAAAATACCATATTTTTCAGTAAAAAACTGTCTTGTTTGTTTATCTACTACTTATAATTACACATCTATGGTTATCACAAATGATGACATTTATAGTTTCACATTTAAGTTTGTCAGTTGTGTTGCTTTGTTGGTGTGGGTTCTTGTTCTTGGAGAAAGAGCTTTAGGAGGGACACAGCAAAGGAAATATCAATGTAATCGAGAAACCTGGGGACCATCTCTCTAAAATGCCAGCTTAAGCAATGCAACAGTTCACCAGTTCAGTTGTTTGAGTAATGCATTCAAAACCTGATAAACAGTAACAGCACTGATCTTCTGAAGCATTTAAATATCAAACTAAATTTCTCAGCTCTACCCTCGATGCCCCCAAAACAAGCAATTCCCTCTGTAAAATCTAAGCCACAGCCGATGTCCTCTCAGGCCAGCAGAGAAGGAGTGTAAATCTGTTGACTCCTGTTGTTAATGACAGAGCAATGTGAGCGAAAACATGGCTCTATCCCAGTGGAGCTGTGAGCATTCATGTGGACGACCACCCTATTACAGGTGTGAGATGGGGCTAAATGGAGAAAAATGATGTCCAGTCAGGCGGGCAGGACCCTGTCCCCAAGCAGTTGTTCAGCAGTTTGATCTACAGCACAGGTCACCTTGTCCACCCATTTTCAACAAAGCTACAGCGCACCCAAACCCAATTCATGAAACATCGGGGCAAGAGAAGATGAATCATTGGGTCAATATGATCAGGCAGCCTTCTCTCACCTCCGTGCAGCATCCTTATAACACTTAACCTTCACTTCAGAAAAAAAGCGGTCTTAAACGCCTCATGTGGAAGCCAGAGCATGAGCCAAATGCTATGTTCGTTCACCCTTGGGTACAGCATCTGCATTATTCACAATTATCTTTGTATGCAGAGACTCTAGCTAATTAAAGTTATTCTGTTGTGTTTGGCTGGGAGCCTCCAAAAGAGTAAAAGAGCAACGAGCAGCTTAAAGAAACACCAGTGGGAAGAAAGCTATAAAAACATAAACACTAAGACTTAAAGCCTGAGCTCTTAGAAGCAGCACATTCATCAGCAGATAAATGTAGCTAAGCCAGCTACATCTGAAGTACCGTCTGGGGCTTTACAGTACAGCAGCAAGAGAGAGGTAACATCATAACACCCCTGTCAAAATTTTACCATATACAGTATAAATATACAGTGTATAGTAGAGCATGGCTGATAAATCAGCTGGCCCAGATGATATTGGCCATTATTAGCTTATTGCAGCGTACTACATACACTGTCCTAGTGTATATTGTATCGTGTACATGATTTGTCCTTTGAAAGCACTAACAAGTTTATTAAACTATAAAATTTCATTATAAAAAATGCATGCAAAAACATTAATACAAGCGGATATTTCACATTAAATTCTCAAAAGTCAGCATCATATCATAGGCCTTAAAAATCCAGCTTCAGTTAGGCTACAAAATAAACTACATTATAAAGTTAAATAATAGAATGGACTGAAAAAATAAATTCTTGTGTGCTGGATCTCTGGAAGATAAAACAGCTGATTTAAAGTGACTGGAATTACACGCCTAACAAGTTTATCTCTGCTAGTGTTCACTAATGTATAAGATATCGTAAGATAAAGGTAAATAAGAGTGGATGCTAACATTGGTCTGTTTTTTAAAACACTTTATTAGTGAATGAAGGACATCTTGGCTATAACAACTTCTCTGTAATACCACTTTAAATCAGTTAGAGAGTAACAGAGAGCAAGCGGAGTTGCAGCTTTTCTTATGACTGATCATGATATATGACTTTACACAGACATCGTTAGAGATCTGAGGGGTTGGGATTTAATCATGATCACATTTTAAGTAGAGGCTGTTTATCAAATCAGCTGCCAAGAACTCTAATCAGTCTCTGTCAGAATATAAGTCAAACAAGCACTTTGACAGTTTTGAAGTTTGACCATATTTTGCACTTAGAGACATGAAGTACATCCTCAGTTGGACATTACAGTGAAAAAATGGTCTCGCATCCGTGGCTGGTAGGCAATAACATGCTGGATCGCTGCTGCTCAGGTCACTACACTCGTCATGAGAGTGGCCGCTGCACCAAATAGCAAACAGATGCTTATTAAGTAATGGTCAGTGAACAGCTCACAATGAAAAAGGGTGAGCTGGATTGTTTGAGGTGCTGGCAGGTTCAATGCAGGGGCTTGGTAGATCAAAGTTGGCTCTCAACTGATCAATGTCGTCCACTGGCCAAGAGAATCAAAGGAATTTTTATCTCGCTGCTGGGTATTTTCAGGATATCTGGAGTAGAAGGTCTAGCTGTGCTTTCACCGGTATGGTAAAGCCAGAACCACCGGAGGCCTTTGAAAGAAGCACTGATCCCTCTGAGGTGTGTCAGTATTCAGCTATTGTACCATAAAGGGGGCATACTTCAACAAGCTGACGAAAGAAGAATAATATGGCACATAGAACTCGATTGTAAAGGACCTAATATTGATTTTAAACATGCACTAGATGTTTAATTTGGTCTTTCATTTTGCTTTCTGATCTTGCAGGTGTTCATGTCTAACTACAAAAACTGAGTACTCAGTTATGGCTGATAAGGTTTTACTGATACAAAACTACATTTTACAACTGCTACTTTCAGAGCTTAACAAACCTTGTGATTCTTCTTGCACTGTCACCACAATTAACCCCATAGTCGTATCACTGCTCACCACGAGAGCAGAAGTTAGCGCGAAGCTTCTCTCTCTTTTTCTCCAATCATGGTAAACCATAGCATCCCTGCAGTGTAATCATCTCCACATTGTGCGGACTTGACATGCTTATAATGAGATGTCAGCGAAAAGAAGCGGAGAAAAGATGCTGAGTGTACACTCGCCTCAGTACCTGTGCAAGATAAAGTAGTGATTTGATAAAGAGCCATAGTTCACAAAGACAACTTCATCATTACCTCTTTTAATTATTATATCAAGATGTGTTATGTATTTATCATATATACTGAACACTGAATCTATAATACTGTAATGTGGGCAGAAAAGGTCGTGTGTCCAACTGCACTGGGAAAAAACGCAGCTTAAATAGTAATTAATAAATGCACAAGGTCCTGTTTTTGCTCGTAATAGGCAATAAACCTGCAAATGAAATAAGATCTTATTAACAAAAAGTGCTATCTTAACACAAATCTCTAAATACTTGTGAAAATGGTAAGTGTTTACTTGGTGGGTGTTGGGCTTTATATTCAGTGTAATAAGATATTTTGACGAAAAAAACAGACAAAAACCTTATTAAGATTTATATTTGCAGTGTTTATGGTAATGCAAGTATGTGGACATGTGCATGTTTGTGTGTATTTCTATATTTTTGTGCATGCAACCATAGACTTAATCCTAAATGTCTATGGGTGAAGGGTCTGTATCTCTTGAGAGCAATTGTTCAGTTCACCTGACCCATAATACACCCTGGCTTCATTAAGTGTGCTTTCTGTTTCATCACAATTGGCCAGAAGCCCTCTTAACAACACACTACCTTTCCCAGAAGGCCCACAGGCAATCACACTCAAAAGTGATTCATTATGGCATTACTAATAAACTCCTTGTACTGTGATGAAAAGCCAGCAATGAAAAATAGAGGCCTCACCCCTTCACAAGCATTCGAGGCAGAGTGTTAAAAGTCTTAGGGCAACAGAAGACAGTATGAATCTTATATCATAGTTGATAGATCCTGTTTAATGCAAATTTAACAACAAAACATCAATCTTAGAATTAAAAGAGAAAACTCAGAATGTCTTAAATCTAAAAAAAGGGTAGTCTTTCGAGGACAAAGAGAGTCAGACAAGGATTTGCACAGATAATCTGAAGCCCCAGATCAATTATTTTGCTAAGGAAACCAATTACGTCTGTTGCCATGGATACTCTTTAACACTATACATTAGTGTAACTGTTCAATTTTGCTAGGAGAGCTGAAAACCAAGATATAAACTTATTCAAGCTGTCAATAAAAGAACCATTGAATAAAAAAAAAAAATCTTCACATTTATGTAGCCAGGCTTTGTAGCTACAACCACTGTTGAATTTTGAATGTAGGTCAAGAGCAACAGACTAACTGCTGATAAGTGTTCGAACAATCAGAACAGTGTGTTTGTATTTATTTTACAAGTGTGTGTTTTAATTAGTTTACAGATTCAAATTCTGTTTTGATCGTTTGGTTTTTTGTGTTCGTTAAACTAGACAATTGTTTTGTCCACTTGTTTGTGTTTTTGTTTTTTTCTCCTGCCTGCATGGATCACAAGTGTTTTGGAGTGTTTGTGTTTAGAAGCTTTACAAAGCCTCATATGGTGCCTGGATATTTGCTAATGTGTAATTCTATAAAGTGAAGTCTGAGAAAACTGACCCAATAACCAATCTGCTTAATAAGGTTAGTATGGGCGAGGACATCACCCGAGGTATTGTATCAATGCATCCCTCATATGAATAACTAAGTAACGCAATGCAGTCAAGCTCTTGCAATGAAACATAGAGCTGGGGATCTCTAGGAAACTATAGGACCATAATGAGATAGCAAAAGCAATTATAGATGCATCTTAATGCATCTTGATAATAAGATTACACTGACGTTTTTCATGCTAAGTTAATTACCTAGACATTCAATCAAAACATGCTTGCAGCTGCCATCTGTGGTCACGATAAAATGGCACACCACCATGTGTGTGCCGCTGCGTTGCCTTGCAGTTGAGTTTGTTCTTTTTTGTTCATGCTTTTAACGAACATTTAGAAAATCAAGGAATGCCATTTGTGCTGAATATTTCTTATCTGCATCACACTTATACCTAAGGATTTATACAGGAAAAAAGTTATCATGAACAAACAAACTGCAGCAAAAGTGAAAAAAACTATGTTATTAGCATTCACCTTGTACAACATCCATACTACTTTTCATTTGTTGTTTCTTTTGTTTCTCTAAGTGCAACCTCCACTTGAGAGATTCAGATATATATGTGGCTGCAGCACACATGCTACCACAAGACTAAAAGTAATCTGGATAATGGACCACTGTGCAATTTTGTGTTCTTAGCTTATAAACTTTGGGGAGATTAGGAAGAGCAATTTTATTTTAAAGGCAAACAAGTAACAGAACTTAAGTTTTCTTTGATTTTTATCCTCCAGCATTGGGGAAGTGGGATACAAAGTTTGATCGTTTAATGGTATGATTTACTTGCCACTGGCATGTGTGAACGTGTTGGCACTGATTATCTGTCTAATTAGCTGAACTGTGGAAAATATACAGCATGCAAATAGCTGCAGTGGAATAATATTTCATGCTAGTCAGTATCTAATGAATCTCTGCTGTGTATATTCAGTGCCTCTCTTAAGGCACAAAAAACTTTGGGCTACAAACTTATATTAAACAAAACTACCATGACAACAAATTATTTAGCTTTTTTTTGTTATTTTTCTGACATGAGGTGGAGCGAATTCTTTGAATGGGATTGTCGATTTAAATTGTATTAAATAACACAATAAAAAAATCATGTGAAAAATCGTGTTTGGTTGAAGCCTTAGGGGCAGGCAGTGGGTGTAAAAAAGAAACTGAGTAAATGTAAGTGCAATGCATGTGCCAACACTGGCATTAAATCAACTGCCAAGCATCAATTAAAATTTAAAAATACCAATAAGAACAACAAGCTGAAGCTTCGGCAGTGAGCAGCAGTATAGTTTTTGCCTTTGATGTAACCATGGTATTTTGAAGGAAAAAAAAAAGAACAGCATGACTGTTAACACAGGCCACATAATGGAGGCATTTAAAAAGGAAATATACATGAATTCAAAGTCTGCCAAGCACAGCATGGGCAAGGAGGATGAATGAGTTGTTACGCTGTCGGACGGGCTAATAGTGATGTGGCCTTTAATGTATCCAGTCGACTGCTTGCATATAAGAAATTGGCATGTATAGTAAACACAACAACAACAACAACAACAACAGTGGCTGCGAGCATCCCACAAGGAAAAAAAACCCAAAACATCAGGGTTCACTAATCTCTGCAGCCTCCTCCTCCTCCTCCTCTTCTTCATCTGCTTCTCTAATCGATAGCAGAGTCCACAGCACACACCGGGTTTCCAAGAGGCTGCCAATCCACAGATCGCAATCTCCGCCCTTCAGCAGATAAGGCCGGTACAGGAAGGACAGTACAATAATTGCCTGCAACAAACTTGTCAGCTTTCAACACTTTTTTTTTTCCCTCCCAGCTCAACTCATTAGGCTAATTAAGATGGTAATAGGGAAACGAGAAGATCTGAGGAAACCTGCTAAGTCTAATGAAACTAGACCTAGCAGCTACTCTGAGCCCACTATAGACCATTTCTTTACATGTTTCTTTGTCTGTCTCTCTCTCTCTCACACACACACACACACACACACACACACACACACACACACACACACACACATACACACACGCACACACACACACACACCTTTCAGCCTCCAATCTGCCACTCTCTTCTGTGTGTCTATTTCCCCTTTCAGCTACCTGGGTTTCTCCTCTGTTACCCAGGCTTCCTTGAGGCAGTGTCTATTTACCACAGGTGTTTCAGATGGTGAAACTTAATGCTGGTGTATCAATGGAGGAGCTAAGCTGCACTAGTAGGGGGCTGAAATTAAAAAAAATGTAGCAGCAACTGCATTTCTGAAAGGAAGAAGCAGGTGTTGTGTGTGGGTAATAAAGATACCATAGTAATAGACACAGCCTGGTAGCTTGTACACAAGGCAGGTATCAAACGTGATTATTGCTAAAAGCAGATGTGAATGTAGCATGGCCAAGCTGTGAAATAAAGGGACTGATAAAACTTGTTCATTAGCAAGAGCAAGGAGCCACATCTCTTTAACACTAATATAATCAAGCAAAAACAAAATGTAATTCTGCTCTCGCCGCCCTGCATCTGCCCACTTTTAACAAATGACTCATTGAGGAGGCAAAATGAAGAGAGAGTGGGAAGGAAGTTAGGGAGGAGAAGAGATTATGTTGTTCTAATTTTATAGGGAAACAAAATAGAAAACTGAGAGTGAAGGTGCTTTCAGGATGGCACTTTATAACAGATTTGGAGGGGATTTACTGAAAAATAGTGAGATTTTCAGCTGTTTTATGTCCGTAAACATCAGGACTGGCAGATTGGTGTAAAAAAGAAATTGCATTTTTGCATTTTTGAAAGACAAACTAAATAGATAAAATGTCTCAGTGCTGTATAGTGCAGTGTAATTCAAATAGTTTGTGAGAAGTTGTGCCCCCTTTAGTCGCTTTCATAACTTCCGGCTGCGTATTCCTTTCAGTTTTCCCGCCTCAGCAAAGGTGCAACATAGTTTACAGGCACAAGTGGTGAAGAACTTCACTCTGATGGTGAAAGCTGTATGTAAACACATCACAAAGCAGAGCAGAGAAAATCAAACTCAGGACAGGACTCAAACAAACTGATAGTGTGAAAATTGTGTAACATTCTGCACCCCTGTGCAGTGTCTATGTATGTCTGTTATGCTAATTATAAACTGGAAAGCGAAAAATGTCTAAAGTATAAAATCTGAAAAGACAACTTAACAATTCTTTCACTCCTGCCAATTGAGGCACCCTCATAAAGGGCCTCCAACTGAAATTTGTTCAGTACTTCAAGCAGTGCACATATGATAAGACTTAAAGTCCTGTTTCAAGGTCTTAGGACAGTTATGTGTTGACAATAGAAATTAGGTACTGTGGGGTCAATAAGATGTGAAGTGAAGTGAACATTAAGTAGATTATTGAAAGTTCTATAGTGAAATTAGGTGTTTGGGGGAAGATTCGGCCTGAAACTGTATCTGTCAACTCTTCACAACCACCTATCTTCAACTTAGGAATTTAAATAAAAAACTTTTAGTACAACTGCTGCCAACTGTGTACTCAGATAAGGATGTTATGTCTTCGTCTAATAATTTGCTTGAATTTTTCTCAGACTTTCTTTCTCTCCTCCACACTCCCTTTCAAGTTCTGCGTTTGGCTTAGACTAACCTAGAAATCAGTCATCAGTCTGCAGCTTTGAAATTTCCAGCGGCATTTGGCACAGGAAAATATGTGAAGCTTTTGTCAAACTGTTGATGTTCTTTTACTAATTTATCACAGTGTTAACTCCAAATTGAGGCAGCGTGTTTAGGTGATATATAGTAAGTAATTTGCCACTTATACATTACAAACTGTTCTCTTAATATTAATGAGCTTAATTTAAATACTGTTTGTCTGTGCTGAGATTTTATGGACCAGCTGAGCCCTTATATTTTTAATTAATGTGCTTTTGATTATTACAACAACCTAAAGTGTGTTTACACCTCAGATTTAAGTGTTGTTTTCATTAAAATTAATCAACGCCATAAAGCAGACATTATCAATGTAAAGCACATCATGATTACAGGATGTCTTTTTTCCCTGCAATGTCGCTACTGACTTCTGCAATAGACTCCCACCAACAAGTGAAAGCATAATATTACTGAGTACATATCCTGTATATAAGGTAATATGATTATCCAGAAAAGGGAAATCCTCTGGGTTTCCAAAGAGATAGGAGATTTACTATATTGCCTCGTCAGGATTTGCACAGGACAAGAAAACAAACCCACAGGAGTGAACATAAGGTGAGAGGAATAACCTGGTATACAAAAAAAGACTTCATACAGATGTTGTAAAGCAAAAAAATGCCAGCAAAGACATGTAATTACACCTCTGACAGTGAAGCACACAGTTATTGTCATGGATGATACCTTTGCTCAGTTGTTGGCAGGTTCTAACTGGGGTTAGATTTTTGTCTAAGCCGTCACAACAACTAGGCATCAGTGCAAGAACACAAGCTACTGAAGCTTTCGTGTTGGTAAAGGGAACAGGCTTTCCCCAGCAGTGCAGCTCAGCACCAACATCTCTCCCTGTTTCTTCTCCTCTTTGTTGCAGTCCAGCGGCCTGACTGCTGTCCAAGACTGGCATTTCACGCTGGCCAGTACTGTCTGTCCTTTGTTAGCAGTTCATTTTTTGACATGTGAGATGACTGGGCCGCTCAGTTTTCAAAAACCAGAATCGCAGTTTTACTCCCCTCAGAATGGAGGCTGTGATTATACCCCATGACTCATTAGAAGACTGTGTTAAGAGGAAAATGTCTACACTTTCTATTAGCAGACAGCACAGGTAATATTTTTCAGACATATAGCATAAAAACAGCTGCATAAAAAGCTTTTTTTTTTAAAAAAAGAATAACAGGCAACACTACACAAAAGCTTAATCTGTATATAAAAAGTTATAAAATATAAAATTAATCAAAAAAGCTTACTTGAAGCCTGATGTACCTTGCCCAAAGACACTGAGACAAAATCCAGTTATGAAGAGATTCTGCTTTTTATAATGTTTGATCCATTAGCAAACTATGCTTTCCACCTCCAAACTCCATCCATTATTTAAAAGCTGCCTCAGTCCTGTGTGATCCTCAAGGATCCTCCGTCTGTAGACTCAGACTGTTGATAAAGTCATTACTGATAAAAACAAGCTGCGAGGCAGATATGATTTAATAGTTCAAGCTTCAAATGATGCACTTTTTGTATTTCTGACTCAGCCCTTTTCAGTACTTGTTGTTCTTAACAATTCTGTTAAAAAATGACACATTTGTTTTTTTCTTTCACCGCTGAAATTGGATGCATTTGTTTTCTCCCAGTTACTCAAGTCGCAGAGAAGTTGCTGTCACTTAAAATGAGATTGAGGCCAGAATTAAGATTGTGGCATAAACAACTTAATTGTTCAGCTTTAACAAACAGCTAAAAACAAAACTTGTAAGAGAATTGAAACTCAAGACATCTGTATCTGCTTCCTTCATGCTGGAAGTCATCTCAACCTGTTTACTCTTTCTTTTCAGTGTCTTTCTTTCTTGGCTCTCGGTCACCTGCAGCTGAATCAGCCCCTTTAAAAAATCCAAGCGCCAATAGCTGGGGCCGTAAAATTAAAGGGGTGTCACCACAAATCGACATCTGTACAACATTTTAAATCAGTTGGACTTAAAGTGCTTTAACAAAGCATTGAAGCTACTAGTTCATTCATTCCTCAAACATCCAACACACATTATGCATATTAACTGCAGCACAAGTTCCCAGATTATCTTATTAATACATGTGCATGCATGTATGTGCATGCATATACAACACAAAGTCAACAGTTTGTGTTGGCCATGAGTGAGTCTACTGACATAAAGCACAAAAAGAATTTAGTTCAATCATCTAAATTTGAGCCTATATTAAAATCGTTATCAACTTAAGGTGCCACTGTAAAGCTTAATAAAAACAGAATTAAGGCATTGACTGTATAAATAGTGCAACATATGTAAAGTGAGAAACATTTTTTTTTACTGCAAGGTTGTCCTTAAGAAATTCTGAAAATTACTTTGAAATTAATTAGAGTCCAAATAGCTATTAAACTATAAAGTATGCAGCGTAAAATCCCTATTTTGTGATGCTATAATATTCTTAATGTAACAGTGATGACTGAGTGTAGGTGGGAGAGAAAAAAACATCAATGCATTCATGAACATCATGATTGAAAAGGTCAGAAAAGATTCTTAATTAGTTCTTTTATAATGATGGTTCTTGTGCAGTGAATATGCCTGTGTGTGAGCGCCGGTGTGTGGGCCGAAGGTGTGGACTGGGTGATAAAATGAGAAGCATCAGGCAGCCAGACTCCTATTTTCAAGCCCCCCCCCTCGCAGGTCACATGCTGTGATCAGCATGAGCATGCAGGTAATTATAAGCAATCTGTTCTGCACCTTTTCATCTCACACTGCATCTTTGCTTATTAGAGACATGCATGAAATACAGGGCCGTGCCGATCCTGACAGGTAGCACAGAAAGGGCGAATTAGAAATACAAAGAAAAATCTTTCGACTGGATGTGCATTTATGGATGTGTGTGGTTCTTTCAGTTGTACGGCTGTGGAGTATTTTCAAATGTCTCTCTGAATGTATTAATGCACCTACACATAGATTTGTATCTTAATTTAGGAGTCAGAAATAATCAGAGGCCAAGGGCAAAAATCGAAATTGTCCACATTTGATAGGTTGTGGGTGCTGAATTCCAGCCTAGACTCCAATTCTCTTTGCCTTGTTATGAACTGACTGACCACGGAGGATAGATGGCCATTACAGCAGCTGGAAGAAACTGCCTCTTCTTGTTATTAACTTAGAAAACACAAACAATTTCAGCAGCATCCAATTTTGAAGCACATACATCAGTCAGACGCACAACTGCTGACTTGGCTGCTACTAAATTAAACATAAATACGTTTACACTTTAGACTCAGTTTAACGTCACTACACACTACATGAAATGTACATCAAATAGGAAATGTATGCAAAGTAATTAAATCTAGTGCAATCTACAACAGCGATATAACTTCCATGGTAGCATATTTATTGAAACATAGACGGAGAGAACCTTAAGCTCATAAATAAATGGGTCTGTCAGCCATTAGGCACCATTAAGCTAAGTGTGGCTGGCTGCTCCTTATTTACTAGCCCTTTAGCCAAGTGAATCAGTAATTTCAACCATTAAGTGCTCTTTCTCTTAAATTTTCACCCGTGCCTCTTTGCCTCCTCTCCCACAAACAGAGGCTAAAAAAAACGCCTTGCAAGACACAGCAAAGTGAAAGTTTACACTGCCAGTGCCAGCTTTCTGTCAGACACACGTAGCTTATTTTCATTTGTATTCCAAGCATATGATCAGACTGTTTAATCAGATTCACAGTGGCAGGAGAACGGTTTGTTTTGTTCATCTCTCAACATTGAGCACAAATACAGACCACTATCTATTTCTTTGCCGTCACGAGCTTCGCAGAACACTTGTGCACGTCTGTGATTAGCTGACTGTCAACTCTAGCGTTTGCAGTGTGTTCATGCGCAACTGCAAACAGAAGACATGAGGTGATCTCAGCCGATGTATCACTACAGTGCGGAGTGTCAGAGCATGAAAAAATTAACACTTTAATGCAAAGGTTTTTTCTGCTGTAACATTCCCTGTCCCTCTACAAATGACCATGAAGTTTTCTACTTGAGTTAAATTTTCTAAAGTTGTTACATGACCAGTGCAAGATGTATTATTTTCAAAACATTAGTTTGTGGGTATTCTATGAGTGCAAGGTCATTTTCAAAGTAGTCTAGCTCTCTCCAGTTCTGCCTCTAAATTTGTGCATGGCCTGACATGCAAAAATGGCTGTGCTATTTTGGGGCCTTTTTGATCTCACTCTATTAAATAGTATATTTTCTAGAAATCTGATAGTCTGGCAACTATCACAGAAAGGCATATAGTACAGTGACTTCTCTACACACCTTTTACACTGAAGCATCGCCGCGGATCATATCTGTGCCATTCACATATTGAAAATGAAGTGAGACCAGAGTTTGGAGGCCATCCGAGCTCATCATATCTAAAATGCCATTAACACCCATACTGTCAGCTGCTGTGCTCATCAGAATGGAATGAGTTCACAGATTACACACAATCCTAGGGCGTTCGATTCGAGTCTCGAGTCTCTCTTCTACATTCCAAATCTCTCCAGTAACTCTGTAACCCCTGAGGAGGCGACCATCTGAATACTGATGTACTCATTCTCCTAGTCAGAACACAGGGAAGAGCCATAATCCCAAGGCTGCTGCGCAAGGACATCCTCCTTGAACCATAATCACCCTTACATCTCTTATCAGTCCCAGCCTGCAGAACATGATTAAAAAGTGGCCAGGACACACTGCCTCTGCACCCAGGATATGACTAGTCCCCTCTGCCGCATGTCAATCAAGCTGAGAGGTGCAGGTGTGCGACCCCCACTACCCAATTAAAATGACTGGGAAGCGCACATAGCATACAGCATAAATAGTGGGGTCTCATAGAGCTACAAGTGTATGTTGATGAGGACTGTGGGGAGAGACAGAGAGGGC
Source organism: Acanthurus tennentii (assembly GCA_029783805.1). Classification (NCBI taxonomy): domain Eukaryota; kingdom Metazoa; phylum Chordata; class Actinopteri; order Acanthuriformes; family Acanthuridae; genus Acanthurus; species Acanthurus tennentii. The sequence continues at coordinate 14,051,129 of JAPZDZ010000024.1, forward strand.
TCTGTAACTCTGCCATACTGAGTGACGATAAGGAGAAAGGAAAAGTCAGCTGATCTCTATGGTAAACTAATCAAACTTAAATCTCCCATAAAGAGAGGAAGAGGAGAGTGAATAGAAAGCAGAAAGAAGAAAATAAGTGAGTGGAAAAAACAGGACGGAAGGACCTGGAAGCAGGACACAGAAGGAACAAGCTAGGGGCAGAGGACTCTACTATACAAGCAATCTAGGCCCAGGGACCTGGAGAGCATAGTAGCTGAGTGTTTCTCCTCAGAGACAAGTTGGACTACAGACGGTGAAACTACCCCAGAGTGATAATGGATGGATACTGATTGGTTCCAAAGGCTAATGAGATGGAGGAAGAGAAATAAGACAGAAAAGGGAGCGTGCAAAGGAATGGCTATGAAGAAGAAAATAGAAGCAAGGAATGTGAGCGTAAGGAGAAAAACTAAATTGGAGAGAGCAAGACCGGCTGGAGAAAAGGATAATTCAAAGAAAGAGGAAGTAAAGAAAGAGGGGCACTGATGACCACTTAGCTAAAGCACCCTAGAACCTGACGAACTGGTATCTTTTGTCATCATTCGACAAATCACAGCAGTTGTTTAAACCTACATGAAAAATGGGTGCAATTTTTCTGCCATGGATTAGGCTGACGAAATTATTGTGCAACACAAGTCTCCCTCAGTCAGCATGGAGCACCTTACCCTGTTGTGAACTGCTCTCAAGACACAAATGAAATGCACTTAGCCACCAGTTTCTATATAAGTGTACAGTTAAGTTAACTAGTCACACATTGTCTTGTCATGGACAAAAGAAGACAAGCACAGGTCTAATTTTCATCTTAAAGAATTAGAGAAGAAATAGGAGGTGGTCTGGCAACACTCAGAAAGACACAGTATTGAGCAGAGAGCTTGTTTCTTGCCTGCAGCACTATAAAATGCCCATTTGGATATGATTCAAAAGAGAATATTGATGTTTGATAAAATTCACATTCACAAATCAAAGTGAACTGTGAGGCTGCCAGCCACGCTGGCTGGCAAACAGGCTTGGAGGGGGAATTGGGAAGGCACGGAGGGCTAGTTCACAAGATGGGGTGCTTCGGGAGTGATGTAGCAGTATAAAATTCTAACAATGTTCATTTTTTTATCACGCACCGATGGGATAAGTAGCCAAACAGAGATAGATTAATATGATTATCTTTAGGGTTGATACCATCCAGCATCAAGCAAGATGTCTGACTTTATGTTATACAGAATTTCACAGTTTTCCCCTACGTATCTAAAATCATATCTATATAGATCACAGAGGGGAAAATATACTGTTTTAACTAGATGTGGATACACACATGCCTACATGAAGAAACTTGGAAGTGGTTGGAGAATAACAAAGAATATGTTCAGAGTGCAAAAACAACCGACAAAAACCAGGTCAGACTCAGAATGAACAGCACAAATCATGTGGATTCATTCAGTGCATGTTACAAACGGGCTCAGATTAATGCTAACATGCTAACATGTGGAAGGATGTTCCGTGTTTGATGTCTAAACAAAATGTTAGAGAACGATGAGAATCAGGTTTGGAAGTTAATAACATGCTAATGTGTTTTAGCTTAAATAGACAAAAGAACATTAGGTTAACACTAGGCCTGCACGATTCAGGAAAAAATATGTATCTCGATTGTTTAGCTTTGAGTTGAAATCACGATTTTCTGCCACGATTTTTTTTCTACCTGGGCTTTCCATTTTGCGTTCATTTGTTCACTGAGTTTTCCTTGCGTTTAATGTTATTTTGGCAAAGCTGCAGTCCCTCCTCAGAAACTTTCAACTCATCTATTGATTCTGCGTGCCGTGGATCACGACCAAAAGGCACTTTGTCATAGGATAGGATAAGCTTTAGGACGCTTGTTTACAACTCTGACACATGCTGCCAGCTCTTGGGAAAAAAAAAAAAATCAACAATTTTAATCTACATCGAGATTCTAAAACGATTAATCGTGCAGGCCTAGTTAACACAGACTGGTGATGCCGTTTTGCCCTCACTGTTCTCTCAGAACTTTGCTATGAATTTGTGTAGTTGGTCCTGGTGGATTTTATGTGGTGAAGACTTCATTTAAAAAATGGCCTTTAAATGCTAAAATAATTGGCAGCAACTTGTCATATGGTAATTAAGGGGGATTTAGTCTTGTGCTCTGATTAATTTGGCATGCAGTTTACACCCCAGTCATAAACTTGTTTTGATGTAAACTCAACTCCTGGCGTTTTCCTCCACTGCTGCGAGAGAAAAAATTCATGGCTTTATATGTTAAATAGAATAACAAAATACTGCTGAAAGGAAGACAATGAGCTTATTTAGATAACTAATTCTTGCAGGTAGAGGGGAAAAAAACTAGTTTTCTGGACATTGTGTCAGTATATTTTACCATTCGTGCTGTTTCCTGATCCAACTGAACAACACCTAGAGTTTAACAAACAAAAGAGCCAAATCAAGCTATATTCTTTTACTGATGGACTCATACTTAAGCTTGCATCTTAAGGATTCATCTCGAGACTGACAAAAAAAATGGTAGGTGAGAACTGGCTGCTATGGAAACAAGTATTGTGCAGTCAGCACCATGATGGGTAAAAACTATGGACGCTTCTTCCCTGTGCACTCTTAATTACACTCCCTTTAGACTTTACAAAGTATTGTTTGAACGCAGGTTTTTGGTTGACGGAATAACAAAAAGCAGTGCTCCATCACGCAAATAATACCACACTGTACTGATCTCAAAGAGAAGTCCTTGGCAGTTTAAGCCATCTGTGAAATTAGAGGTTAATCATGGATGATTACCTTGAAAAAAGTAGGCGAAGTCTGTGCAGTCCACTTGCATCTCCTTTATTAGTTAACAACTTTAATGTGTTATTGGTGCACAGAGACAGAATTGTAACCTCCCTTATAGCATTATAATGATGTTGAGGCGATGCAAGGAGACCATTTATCTTTCTCAACATAACGCAAAGGGAAATTAGACTTCTTTTTCTTCCTTAGTCTGAGACTCAGACCACTGCAGTCCATTTTAAAGGCCATATTTGAAATTCACTCTGATATACACTGACCTAACAGGCTTTGCAAGTCTGTGTGAATGAACGGCTGCCAACTTCCTGACTCCGAAAAAATAGCTTTAGTTTACCTTCAAGAAAACAATCAATAGGCCCCCTCATTTGTACGACACATACACATGAGGAGGAAACTAAGGAGAAACGTACTTTTCTTTGAAACTTAAGTTCATGTCCATTATACATTTGAAATTATTTTCTGTTTCTGTATCATCCTTATTATTGACCTACTTAAGAGGGCACCTTATTCACTCCCTAACAGCATAGTTTTAAATTAAAGGTTAATCATTCAAACCCTTGGGTAAGTCATGTGTTACAATGAAAAAAATGATTGTTTTCCAAAGTAACAGCTTTAAATGATTTGATTTGCTTTAAAAGTCAAAGATTTCAAATGCAACTACCAAGTTAGCTGCCAACTAATCTTTTGAAAATAACATCATGGAAACAACTGGATTGTTTATGTAGACAGAGGCCTAATTTTAAAACATCAAAATGATAGTGATGATTCTCTGGAAAAAAATGACCTTTGGCCGAGTTTGAAAAAACTGACAGTGTCATGTTTGCCCACATTAACTGGATAGCATTTTTTGATTTGTAGTTTAACAAAATTCATGGACACCTTTGGACAGCAATAACTGACTGGATTTGGTAAAACAGACGGATCCCTACTAAACAAAAGGTAAAAAGCAAATGGGCTGCACTTACATGGCACTTGTCTAGTGTTGTGACTACTCGAAGCACTTGGCAGCACAAGGCAGCAAACACATTAACACATACATTTACACACCACTTTCGGATGGCCTCTCCCAACCTGCTTATCAGGAACTCATACACACACATTCACACTCCAATGGAACAGCCACTGGGAGCAATTTGGGTTCAATATCTGCCCAGGGACACTTGAACATGAAGACGAGATGAGCCTGGGGGTCAAACCACTGGCCTTCTGATAAGCAGACGACCTCCTCTACATCCTGAGCAACAGCCGCCTCCATGATGTAAATGCAACAGTTTCCAAAAATTAATTTACTGTAGCAAAGTTGTTGAAATATTTAGTTTAGCCTCATTAAAGTCCTGGCATTTTAAATCTAAATTTTAATTTAAAATGATTAAATTAATCTCTTTAATTAATTAAAATTAGGCTGCTTTGTACACAAGTATCTTTATACAGAAAGAGTCAGTCTGCAACACCACTTCTCTATCTGTGCTGTGTCCATCTCGGTCCTTTCCTTCCTCTTGACCACAGGCAGGTCAGAATCCCAGGATGTGCTTTAACAACGGCAGCCTGCCTTGCACGTATTCTCTCTCTCTCGTTTATCACTGTCTAAACAGCTGACAAGTAGTGCAGTGCATATGGATCATCTTACACCTGAGACGTACTGGTTGCGTGAGCAGTCCATGTTCATCGTGGAACGTCATCCTTTTCATTTGGCTCCCATGTTCACAGATAAGAGCAGTCAGACAGCTCACATAAGCAGTGAAGCTAATAGACAACCAAAGGATGACCTCATCTAGAAATCCCATTTACTTGTTTTTCCCACGAGACGCACTTGATCACAAAATTTTACGGTAAAGATGATCAATTGATAGTCTAATGGACGTCATCCATACTCTCTCTCTCTTTCCTTCTCTTTTTTCCTTCAACCAGTGTGCCCCAGACATCAGACATTCACATAAACCACTCCCAAAGGCCCACTGTGCACACATACGCAGACATAACACTACATGAAAAATTAAGAAAGAACTAAGCCCAAGAGGACTCACACACATACTGTGGGTCGGCGATTCTCACAAACAGGCCATGACTTGGCACTGGTCTGTGCTGTGTTTGCATTGCGCTGCAAAGACATTATGTGACAAATGCAGACCACTTCTGCAGAAACGACAACTCTGTGCAGGCTGTTCAGCTCCAATCTCTGAGCATGTCATATGGTTTTAGAATGCAGACACTGTATTCGCTCTCTTTCCTTCCATTACATTTTGAAACATGCTTAAATGCACCTGGAAAACAATTTGTCTTGTGTGCATTCTTAGTCGTCAATTGTCTATTGCAAATGGCCCCTGGAGTACATCAGCATCAGGGTAAATGACACATCTTTGCCTTGCATTGTCAGTAGTTGCCGTGTGCACGCTTCAAAGGCTACAGGATGGATGTGCGGTAGCTGGTTAACCTTCACAACTTTAGGGAGTTAGGCTCCCACGTCCAATCCATCAATTGATCAAGAGTGCAATGAGACCATGAATCTTGCTTCACTTTTCTTGTCAGCACATTGCAAATGGCCCTTGTAGAAGTAATATGATGTTTGCTCAGCATGGCACTTATTCAAAATAGAAGCAGAAAACTCTCTTTGGCTTTGAACTTCCAAAACTTTATAGCAATATTTAGATAGATGCAGGAAAACTGTCTAACCGAGGGACTGAATTACAACTAAAGACTATTTGAATCTTTTGCATAAATGTGTGCTTAATTTTTAATTATAAAACTTACTCTTTACCGGTAACACCCATAAAATCAAATGCAATCTGGTACAACAGCTGTGACCAATATTCCACCATCGCGAGGTTTATAGATGCCAGAGTTCATAATGCTTAAAGTTTACCGCGTAAATTTAACCATATGTTTATTACTGAGGCTGCAGTTATTGTTGGTGTTGGAGTGAACTACATTTTAATGAAATGGGTGTCTAATATTCTCTCCCCTTATGTTTGAAATGGGCAAAAGAGTGAACTTAAAGAGCAAAAATTTCCCTTAACACCACTCATGCCACAAACATCACTACTGCTAGTTACAAGCTAACTAGATAAAGAATAAAAAGGATGCTAACTACACTTATCAATCTGATACACCTGCTAGTCACCAGTTTTGGTGAAACACAGACTTCTTATGTAAGTTTGTGACTAAATCTCTCTAATGTTTCCTCAAGCTAACCATCTTGGCACAAGGCCTGTGATTCACAGCTCCAGAGTTTCTTAATGAAGGAGAAAAACATGGTCTGCAATGTGCTAGAATTTATAGCAGAGAAGTTTTAATTACAGCGAAACATGTCTGGAGAAGAATTTTAAATGAAAACCTCTCTGGCAGCATCAATCAAAGCTGAACATTATTATCTTTGTAAAAGCAGAAATTATGGCAAGCTAATCTATTGGAATGTATTAAAGTTGTACTGATTAAGGTGATAGTGTTATGAGTCTTGTATATATTATGAAAAATGCTTTAGAGCCAGAACAAACACAAAAACATTCCCATTTTAATCTTACATGGCCTGTGGAGTTCAGATTTCTGAGTCTACAAGGCGCACTTGAATACACTAGGTTGTGTCCCTGCTGCAGATAATCAGTCAGTAGATTGAACAGCTTCTAAAAGTTTTTTAAGACTTCATGACTTTGAAAGCAGCAGCAGCAGCAGCAGAAAAATCTCTATGACAGAAACACTGTAGTTGTACCTAATAAAATGGCCACTTGGTGTACAGTCTTTTGTAAAAGACAGACAAAGACTATGGATCTGACAAAAAAAATTAACAAAAACAGATAATCAAAGCACAGACAGCAGTTGAGAGTCTTAGAAGTTTAAATAGTTTTGTGGAGTAACAATGAGGAATAACAGGTACTGTTGGTCTTGCATACAAAAATCCAGGATATTAGAGAAAATTAATTACTCTCACTGTTTTTGCTTCATTTTCAATTCTACACATTCACCTGCTACATTCATGTAAGACACAAAGTTTCATTGCTCTTTCCTTCTTCTTTAGTTTAAAATCAAATACAGAGTTATAATAAAATATATAGTGGAAAATTTCACTCGGTAAGAACTGACTCTGATCCTCGCCAAGGTACCAACAAATTGGGCTCTCCTGCAGCGTCTTAGCAGCAAGATTTTTCTCCAACTATTTTTTTTTTGCAAAACGCAGCTTACTTTGCTTTTGTAACAATGAACTCCATTCAGTCTTGAGGGCATAAGAGTGTGTCTGACTGGATTTGAACCAGTTGACTAAATGTGAGTTAATTTTAACACTCTGGATCTTGTTTCACTAAATCAATCAATTAAGACATACGGCACATTAATAATTGATTTATTTTTGTTATAGATAGATAGATAGATAGATAGATAGATAGATAGATAGATAGATAGATAGATAGATAGATAGATAGATAGAT
>JAPZDZ010000024.1:14059158-14079191 GCA_029783805.1 Acanthurus tennentii
GATAGATAGATAGATAGATAGATAGATAGATAGATAGATAGATAGATAGATAGATAGATAGATAGATAGATAGCTTGGCCCACTGTGCAATGGGACTTTTAAGTCATCTCTAAATGCATGATTTAAGATTGCAAAGCTGTTTTTGTTCAACGGGCTAATTAATTCCATCTTTTGGCCATCTCTTACATGACCTTGTCTGTCAAACTAGTAAAAAAGACATAACTCTGAGCTTGGTGTTCTGTATTAATAAAAAGGTAGAAAAATGGAAAGGTCCATTTCAACTAAAGGACCTTTAGTTGAAATGTAATCTATATATACAAACAGAGAACACATGATTTTTTTCTCCCATTTCAGTAAATATCTGTGATTAGAGGCCAGTTAACACTTGATGTGCCTTCAACAATCTACCCTGAGGACTGTCTGGCAACATGTAGTACAGTGGAAAATCAGAAAGGTGGAGAAGCATACCTGAGTGCCATTAGGATGCTGTGTTTATCACATGAAGGACACTGTTAGTGTAACCTTGAGCAAACGTCTCCACCAGCTATTTTAGCCCAATGAATATGCTAAACATGACCTGTGGAAGCAGGGATGAAAACAGAAAGCCAGCTCAATAGACAGACAAAATAGCCTCAGTTTTAAAAAAAAACACCTTATCTAATGTATGCTGAGAGTGTATGGTTGTGTGTGTGTGAGCATTCAGTCATGAGTGTGAGCATGCTGCAGTGACGGCAGGCCTAAATGAAGAAGGACAGATGCAGAGCACGGCAGCACTGCTCCTTCCCACTCACAGGAGAGGAGACTTTGTTAAGGACTAGTGATTGTAACTCTGTCTCTCACTGTGAGGCAGAGAGCAGCTGATGATAATTAACCTTCAACACAATCAGCCGAGACCTTGGAAAGCAATGTCACACAAACTCTGAGAGCAGGGTAATGTATTCAGTCTTATAATACACCTGTAAATTAAATTAAATCAAATAATAACATTTCTCTGCTATTTATTATCCGCCAAAGAAACGGCACAAAGCCAAAAAAAACAGTGATGTGAAAGTCAGGAAAAATATTTCAACAAGTGTCAAATGTTAGCAGAGTGCCATTATAAGTTCTGCAAACCTGAATGAAATCAACTGATTATTTTGTACAGTTAAGGACAATTTAGTTTAGTCAAGCTTATAATGAACGTTTTAACGAAGGCGGAAAATACACAGGCTGCATTGTTCACTAAAGCAGAGTGTTCATGGCGCCAGCTGAGAACTGCAAACCAAAAAATTCAAATACGTAAATATTGACTCTGACTGATCGGAGTGTGGGAGCAGAAATTTTGGAGGACATCACAAGACAACAGACACTGCCAATTAAGTTTATATGACAATTACTAACAACAACTGACAGCTATTTGCTTCACCTTTGTCTTTTTTTTTCATTGATCATAGTAATCAATCACAAAACGATAGCTCGGATGAGTGAATTGTGTTTCTCTGCTTCATAATAAATCAATAAACAGTGGACTCAAGTTTGTGCAAATGAGTGTGAAATGCTTCCTGTTCCATTTCAAGTGCCACTACCTTAATTATAACTATTTGTTTAGACAGTAATCATTAAGCCTTTAACAACTAATATTGGTACAAGGCATATGAGTTACCATAATTGTACATATTCATCTTCATACAATTCAGTGTACTATTCTAAATTAGCGTTAACCAGAGTCAGTCTACAAAAACTGGGGCTCATTAAGGCATTTTTTAATTGGCTGGCATGTATTTTGGCTCACAATTAAATAGGTAAGTATAAATATCCACCTGATCCAAATACAGCGGTTTATGGCACTCTAGGAGTATGCAATGAGCCTGTAGGCCAAATCTGGTGCCTCAGTGTAAATCTATGCACAATTGAAATAACACTCTCATTATTTAAAAATGGTAACTTTGAAACAAATTGAATATTCAAAAAACGTCTGAGCTTTCCCTGCAAAAATAAACAGCTATTTGCCCCAAATGTGCTTTAAAAAAAAAAAAAATGGCCTTTGATTGGACCAGATTGCCAACCACAGCTCAAGGTATGCCAGCTGTCAGCAATGCCACATTGTGCTCCGTGGAACAGTGGAAGTGCTTTGTAACACAGCATTGCAAACAAGTGAACTCTGGAGGACACAAACATATAAATAGCAGCCAGCGGGTAAAGTGAGCAGCACCACTCCATCCATCTCAGAGATGGAGCCACGAAAAAGAGCCAATGATGTACAAACAAACACAGGAATAAGGCCCGAATTTTTTTTTAACTTGCACCAAATTACACTGGAAATCTGCTAGAATCTACAACTTCTCGCAGCGCACAAAAAAGAGGACCATAATGTCTTAGTGCTGCCACTAAAAACAGAAATCTGGAAATTTACATAAAAATGCATAAGTTATGTCAACATAGTCTGAACACCTGCACACCACCTGTTCACTCAAACATACCAGACATTTTGATCCGCTAACTAAATTAACTGTTAAGCAGAACTCAGCGCTACAAGTTACGACATTAAATGTATCCATAAGTTTAAATAAACTGAATATTAGCTTATTTTTTTTCGGCACAAATCGGTAACTAAACGTAACGTACCTAATTAACCTCGAGCACCTTTCTGTTGTTTCAGTAACGGTAGCTGTCACGCGTCACGCTATACTCGTTAATGGGAGAGCACACACGCGCATGCCGTGTTCAACGAAGCTCGGAAAAAAACGTTTGCAATAATTAAAACAGTGCCCCAAGAGATCTTTTCATCATTACATGTGACCTTATTACTGAAGGTCATTAACCTGAGCTGCTTAAATCCCCCTCGCCAGTTTAAACACCACAGTAGACCCAAGCTGTTGAGAGAATTACTTCACAAATGTACAGCTAATGATTGTACATTTTAAATGCATTATAACCTCAACTAACAAATAATGATTCACTGCAGTTGTCCAGACTGATTTCTGATTGGTTTAAACTGCTTTTATATGCTTCCTCTCGGCCAATACACAAGTAGAGAATGGTGTTGAAAATGGAAAACAGAACTCAAATTGTGGAATGTAAAGGTTCATTTCTGATCTTGTAAAGAGTCTTGAGATGCATTTATCTTAACTTAAGAGCTTTTTTCTTTAATTTTATGGTCTTCATCAGTGGATGGAGTTTGGTCATTTGTCATGGACTTTTAATCTCAGTTGTTATCCTCCCAAAATGGTTCAAGTAGTTCATGTTTTACTTTTTTGTGGTCTTTTAGTGCAAACCCATAAATTGTTGAAATATTTGTGCAATAATACTAATTAGGTGCTATTCGTCATCTAAAACCCAAATGTTTAATTCTCCACATTATGATATTTCCAATACTCACACTCTGTTTTGGAACAAAACCTCTTCGAGATTGAACTAAGCTGTTAATATGCACCAAATTCTTAACTGCATATAGCCAACCCAAGATTATCACCGTTCCCAATTACTGAGCTGTCAAACTCTAAGTGTTCCTTTGAGGCATCGACTGAAGCACTTGGCATCAAATACAAGATAGACTTGAATTTCCGACCTGCAAATGAACTTAAGAAGGTAACAACTGATTCCGTGGAGCAAATATTGGATTTATAAGAAGACAGTCAGCATAGGAGTTTTGTGTTTATGGGTGCAGCATTGATTCATTTTGGGATAAACAGAACGTACTTGCAGAAGTGCTAACATCAGCTGGCACTGGTGTTGCACTCACAGGTGGTTACTATTCATTTGCCAGTATATTTCTTCTGAGTAAATATTTTTGAGAATGGAGGAGGAAAGGCAAACAGATAACATTTTTATCTAAAAAATATATCACTCTGTAGAAACGACCTTTAATCGGGGGAGTATAGACAGCCAAATTCTTATTAAACAGGAGACATTTCTATTTGGAGGAAATGTTCACCTTATACGTTTTTGATGGAGCTATAGTAAGCTAAATGTCACGTTAACATGGATCATCGACCTTTACTTGTTGATTTGTTTATTTGATTTATGTTCAAATGAAAAAAACATTGTCTGCTCTATTGGAGTCAGGAGCTTCCCACATTTTTAATTTTCCCACTTCATCACTTCCCAGCACATTCATTCTTTGAGACGATGAACAGAGAGCGTTTTCGCTCGTTATGCTATAAATAATAGCACTAAAACCTGTGGATGCCAAGAGTGGAGCCAAAAAAGGTACCAATTTGAGCCACAGGGTGGTGCCAAAAACGAGCTAATGAGTGTTTCCCCATCCATCCTCTCTCACAAAATCCCATTCAACATTACGTTCAATATTGGCTTTGTTTTCATCGAATAAAAAATAAAAATTAAAAAAGTGTTCTAATTCAAAGTCTACAATGAGCGTTAGTACAAACCAACACTTCACAGCAAAGGCAGCCTCATCTATCATCCTCTTAATGAATTTACGCTGTATCACTCCACTTTATGTAAATACTTTGGGCTATAAATGTACCATCCGTCACGACTGAAACGTCCTCGGCCTCTGCCTCCTACCAATCAACAACCTGTGAGTCTTCATTGAGACTCTGATTCACTCTCCTAACACTGCTGCACAGGGACAGTCTCTATTCAGACCAACGTGCAACAATTTGGAAAAAGCAGGAGTTTACCAACGCAACTGGCATAAAACCACAAATAAATGAGGAACAAGGAATTTTCCGTGAAAATCAGACAGGTTTAACAGCATTTCATGAAACAATATATGATGGATTGTCGGTGTCTGAACTTCTGCAGCACAATGAAGCATCCTAATGAACCTAACAGCCTACAAAGGGGCTTTACTCATTGACGCAGCTTAACCTATATATTTATCAAACTGGTGTTACACCCTTTGAGCATCGTTATTGTTTTCTGATGATGCTCGTTAAGGCACATTTTGACTTTTAAAACTTAAAAGCCTTACCTGCTTTATCTGTGTCCTCCCTCTTGTCCAGGTTTAAAATAAATTCTCAGTTAGTTTTCCTTAGGTTGTGTGTGTACGTGTGCATGTGTGTATGTGCGTGTGTCCGCAGCCCGTAGAAATACGTCGTTTTTGCAAGAAAAGCCTAATTGCAATGCAACTAAATTCTTCCCCTCCTGTGTTAGTTCTCTGGATCTTGTTCCGCGCCTCTCTCCGCCACGGAGACTCTCTGCGCACAGAGATGGGCAGATAAAACGCGTTACCGATCAACAGCAGTCCAGTTAAATGTGATCTTTAGATGTCCAGATGGTTTCCTGTTTTTAATGGGGCATCAGCGCGCCCGGTGAATAAAAACATCCACATCCCAAGTAGTTGGAAAAATATTCCTCCTCACTTTATCAGCCGAAGAAAAAGCAGTCCTGTTTTTTTGTTTGTTTTTTTTCACGCCGGTGCAGAGTTTTATTTCCCCTGTTGGATCTTCACCACTTGCGTTGCCTTGAAATCTGATAGGCCTGCTGAACTGGAGGGTCTCTCTATTGAGCTTAGTCTAACGATACCGGTGATGCTGCGTATCCTGCATAACACTTACCAGTGAGGGAAGAGCGCAAAGAAAGAAAGAGAGAGAGAGAGAAAAAAAGCCAGGCAAGGCAGTGATTTCGCGTTGTGCTGTGCCCTTTCCAACAAACGGAGCTTTGAAACCCGCTCTGTGCAAAAACACCTCCTTCACATCTTGTGTAGTACATGTAGTCCTGTACAGTCGGCTGTATCCACTGCGGTCCGGTGGAGAGATGCAGACCAGATAGAGGTGCAGCCGAAGTCTCGTCCCTTTTTCTTGCGCGCACACACACTCACAGTCAGAGGGTTTTTCTTTTTTCTTTTTTCTTTTTTTATGGTGCCTTCCTCACACCGCGGCTGACCAGACGTGAAAAGGAAGACGCTCCGCACTCTTGATGCATTTATAGGGGCGTTTAGAAGTCAGAGTTGCGTTTCTTCAACATGTCAAAGCAGCCACCGGATAAAAAAAATTGAAATGACATGATAGAAAACTGTTATATTAACCGAAATAACTGCACCTTTTTAAAATGTGGCTGATGCGATGAATGAGACTTTGACATTGATCGCAGGTAATAAAATCACCTCAATTAAAACAACACGTGCAGGGAAGAAATTATGACTCTTTATTGAATAAAGCTCATCACATTGATTCCACATGCCACATACATAAATGCTCTGACCTCTGTACTTCACCCCAAGCATGTTAAAATGGAAACACATATTTTAATAGGCCTATTTTAACCTATTAGTCTCCTGGGGACACACAGATCTGCAGCAACAAGCTGCTCTCTCTCATGAACAGGCCAAAAGTACAATACAACCCCTTGCAGAGATGTTCCTACTGACCTTATCGCCAATCAACAAATAGCCTCAACATCTGTCAAGATCTGTGGGGGTTTAATGGGTGAACAATAAGGTCATACTGCTGCTCCATCTTGCCCTTTGACTGGTTGTTGGATAAGCATTTTTTTTCTCTACATATTTTCCTGCTATCAACAAGATTCCTGAGTGGTCAGCAGTGCATTGTGCAGGGAGAGACAGTGAGTTACAGCAAGGGAGGGATGTCCATTCTGCAACACATTGATGAATCACAAGCTCAGTGGCAGTGGACTTAATGTCTGTTTAAACACTAAGTGGTCGTAAAAGGTGAAGGCTGATGTAACTGCACATGATAGCAGTCGAGGGACATCTGAGAATAATATCTTGACATTTTCACCCCCGCCAACCACCCTTTCCTCAGTGCACTCACCAATCATACCCTATGTGTCATTACATTGGAAAGGCAGCAGAGATACTGACGAGCAGCCAGTCCACATGCAACCACATCACTCAGAGGAGAATTGCTTTGAGAATCGAAGAATCGTGTCACGTACAAAAGGGATGGCAGGAAAAATAAGTTGAGAGATGCTTTTCCCATGGTAGCAGAGTGGGACTGTTTCCTTGTTGCAGTGCTCATGGATCACAACAACACAAGGGCTTTATTCTTTAGAAATCACCTGCAGTATCAAGGTATCCACAGGGTTGTTAAGAAACAGCCTTAGCAAAAACAATGAGTGGATGAATTATACCGCAATATGCACAAACAGGGCAGCAGAACTGCCTCATCCTGAAGTGCATAATCACTAATGCAATTTGCAAACCATGTAGTCAGCTATGTGTTGAGTAATTTATGATCCATTATTGGTAAAAAAATGAAATCAGCATGTTTCAAGTGGAGTTCAATGAAGCAGTTCCCATCATCAACATTCCATTATAATGTAGCCAGAATGGAAATATATTGAGATATTTGCGTCCCATAATGCGGGCCGAGAGTTGACATTAATTTTTCATAGGCTCTGTGGGACAAACACAAAGCTCTGCCAACTAAGTATTTGGCTATTTTCTATTTTCCAAACTTCCTGGCTAAATCCCTATTACACCTTGCATATAAAAAGTTTGCCCTTGTTGACACAAAATGCAATCAAATGCATATCTGTCAAAGACATGCTGTCACTCAGTAACAAGGAGGAAGGGTCACTGAGTGCCATGCATTCTCGCTTCTCAAACCCCTGGTTTCTACATCACCCATAATGCAGCTCAACCTCTTACAACTGGAAATTTGGGTGTGATGACCCAGTAGCTAAAATAGACCTCAGGTGGAGATGTGGAGCAGACTGCAGAGGTCTGGTACACTTACCTCTTTCTAAATCCACACCGCCGGGGATGTTTTGTTTTCAGAGTCTTCTTTCTGAACAGATGCTGACTCATGTTGCATCACTCGAGGCAGTTCACAGCTCCCTCTGGAGCCACAGAAAGCTTTACAGACTTTTTTTATTTTTATTTGCAGTAGTATGTCCCAAAATCTGTGAACAGACATTGATGTGAATAACATAAAGTCCCCTTTAAGTTTCTAAAAAAAGCTTTACTATCTTTGTATAGATTAGTGGGTGGGGGTGAGGTGCTAATTCCTTTGTTTAAATTAATAATAAAACAATGTCCTCCTCAGTTTAATTTTATTAACATTTATGAACTGTGATGCAAACACAAAATAATGAAAGACCCTTCCCTGCTCTCCCAAAAAAACTACATTCTATGTACCTTTAGCAACAAAGAAGATGTGTAACCCATACTCCCTTCTGGCCACCTACCTTTCCAATAATTTTCATATAGTCTCATAACATTAAAAGTAAATGTTAGAAGTGAAGCTTAATTACAAAAAAGTAAAGGTTAGTAACAAAAAACAACAGAAACACATAAACTACAGAGTAATTTCATTTGTTTACTCATACACATTCAACAACCCTGTCAAAATAAGTTCATTTTTAAATTCTGTTTGTAAGTGATATATAAGCCGACCATCAGTACTCCCTCCTTGGAAAACTCGATCTTGTGATCTTTAACAACTCGGGCCGACTACAAAGCTGTCTATTTAATCAAAAGCTTTAAAAAAAAGAGTAACTAAAAATAACCAGATGTACGTTTTGAGCTCTCTCATGTTTTAGTAATGCTTTTATCCTGTTGCCGTCTGAACTGATTTTATTCTTTCACTGAATGTTTTTAATGCACAGTATGGTGAAGTCTGGTCTCGTTACGTTACAAACCAAGAAGCAGCTTCTATCTTCTGCCTTTGCCTTTAATGTTAATAATTTTGTTGGGTTTGTGTCATGTCTTTTATGTTTTCTATTATCTACTAAGAATTGTATGAATTGCAAAAATATGTTGCAGATAAACTGTGTTATCATTTTAAGTGACAGTTTTTAATCGTTTAAAATTCAGTGCAGATGAAATCTCACCTAAAAAATAAATGAAGTTAGAATTAAACTGACAAACAACAAAAAAATGTCATAATATGTTTAAATATGAGTTTAAATGCAGATTCACATAACATATCGAACACTTGACACGCCATAAGTACAAGTATACCAGTCAACTAAACTGCTTCTGTACCATTAAGTACAATAGGTTTGCACAACTATGTACTTGCCACAACAACAACTTGTCTCTTTGGAGATTGATAAACTCCCCCCTATTTCTTTATGCACCAATATAACCAAAAATCTATTTGAACATGAGAAAATACATGCTATAAAAAAGTTTCAAATGCATCATTTCATTTCTGCCTGCGGTTTGTTCTGTTGTGGTGTGTTTGCTTACTTCATTGCTACAGATTCACGCCTTTGCAATCAAACAGTCACTCACATTTACAGCATATTCCTTTGCACTATATTCAAAAGAGGAGAGGACTTAGTTTCATTTCAATATTTTGCTCATGTTCTCCCTGTTGGTCTGAAAGCAGGATATCTAAAAGAGATTTTTCTTCGTAAATGTGGCATTGGGACAAAGAATATCAGCTTGATTTCTAATTGCATTTGGCAAAAAGGGTCTGGTTTCTATACACCTGACAAACACACCATACCAGAGGAAGAATTCCTCATTATTACGACAGTCAAACAGTAAAAATGTAATTGCGCTGTCATTTTTCCTAAAGTTCAGTGAAGTGCAGTGCAGTGGTAAATAGGTTGTCCAAACAGCCACTGAACAGGACTGATCTGCTGTGCAGCGTTGCAGCTTAAGAGAGTCTTAAATATGAACGAGCATATCTGATGTTCCATTTCAGGGACAGTCATAGAAGTGTGCATCTCCTGATGTGAAAAAGCTTCCTAATGGGGCATAGAAAAATTCTTAACCGTGGCTGAATATCTGACTTGACGAACTGGTGCGCTGACATCTGTATAACACTTGCCGGGGCATGGCAGAGTTTATGCTTTACTGGGTGCCATCTAGTAGTGAGTTGCAGCAAAACTGTGAAACATGTCATGGAAGCAAGATGGAAAATGAACCAAATAAAAATAGATGCTTTCAGAAATGTGTTGCGTTCCAGCCGTGTCATCCGAGACTCTTCCGCTGTCACTCAGCCATCTGCCATAGTAAGCGTGAACTCTGTGTGTCTTGATTTATATTTGCATGACCACGTCTGACTTGACACAAACCATATCTGAGCGAGAGCCAATTTGTAATTAAGCAGCGCACTTACACTGCAAAAGGCAATATTGACAGAACCTTAAATCCTCAACGAGCTACAGCGAAGATGTTGGTGGGAGGGATGTGAATAAGGCTGCTGATCCTCAAACAGCCAGACAAGGGTACAGTCACCTCACTATGATGCGAAACAAGGATGCGTGCAGCAACACACACTGGATGACACATTTATGCTGAAGTCAGAGAGAAGGTCCATCCCTTCTGGCTTATTGATTGAAAGAAGCTGGCGAGGTGCACTAACAGGGAATAAAATTCACTGACAAATCAGAACATGGATTGTCAGCAATTTCCCTCATTAGAATTCAAAGCAATCTTCTATTGACAGCTGCTTTGGCAGTGACTCCCTTATTCTTTTGTTTAGCCTGAGAGATTCCTATACTTTGAGTGGACTGGTGTGAACTCTGCACTTAACTCTGCAGACCAGAATCAAAGATCACTCATGACTCTTGTCTCCAATTATTCTCTATCTCCGACAGAGAGATAAAGACTGTCTGCTAGCTTTTTAAATGTATATGTGATGGGGTCAGACACAAGCAAACTACTTTTTGCTCAAGTGTGAACATGTAACTTCAGATTAAAGATTCTTTATCATTTAATCATCATTTTGTATCTGCTCTTCTCACTTGTCAGACATGGAGATGAAAAAAGGTGACTGCACACATTTCTGTGCACTTCCAGGACTTGAAAGTATTTCACTCAAATGAGGGGGGCAGTTATGGGCTATTTGCTTATAGTGCCAATCAATCAAACAAACAAAAAATACCCCTGATAACATGAGTTTTTCACCCGCAACTTAATAAAAAAGATACCTACAAACCTAAACTCTGTTGTGCATTAAGTCATGAATATATTTCATGTCATAGAGAAATACATCAGATTTGAAATGGTGTTTCCAGAGGCCTTTTAGCACCATTCTTTTGATGTCTCATCAAGTTGCTATCCTTTTTGATGCAAATAAATGTCAGTTCTGAAATTCAAGTGCATTATTCACATAGGTTCAGGATGCACTTTGGAGAGCCACTTCACGAAGGTTAGATTCCAGCTGCATACAAAATGGCACATTAGTGCTTGCATATTCTGCATTTTTATTGAATTATTATCATAGTTTATGATCAAGCAATATTGTAGATTAAAGCCAAGCAGCAATCCAGAGCACAGATGGAAGGGAAGGCTTCAAATCATAACCTTGTCGGAGCCTACTGAGGATAAGAGCATGTATCTGACGCCACACACATATGGACACACACATAAATATATGTACCTAAATGTAACATTGATGCAGGCATACACCTGCATGGAGAGGAAGCCCTTCACCTTGACAGCTGCTTGTGTTGGTGATTGATTTACAGCTTTTAGCTACAAGTGGTTCAACACCTCAGTTTCCCTTGTGAGCCATTCAGACACAGAATGGCTTGATGGTAAATATTCATCAGCTATGAATCAGACCACTGCTGTAGTGGTGCAGCACTACAAGGCCAGTGTGTCAAGTTGTGTGGCAGCCAGGTCACAACAGTAAAATGTTTTCATTGGCAGTTCCTCAAATGATAGGCACATTAAATTTGTATGTCTTGTGCGAATAATATCAGCAATTTAACTATACCCATCTAAATAACACAGGTCAAATAAGGCTGTATGTATACAAGACTGAATACTGTTTGAGACCACAATGTTAGCTTCCTGTTACAACCAACAGAACCTGGTTATTTTAAAGGACCAGTGCAAGGGATTTAGCAACACCTATTATTATAAGATCCCCCTAAATCTTACACATCGAACCTTTAATGGCAACTGGGGACAGTTTCCAGCTGTGCCAAACCAGGTAGCTAAAAGATCATTTTTTCCTTACCTTAACCAAGTGTTTTCTATACCTAAATCTTAAAAGACCTTAAACACATTGCTGTCACAACATAAAACCAATATTAAAATCGAAAGAAATCAAACAATTTAGTGTGTCCTTTGTTTTTAAGAAACATAAAATGTCAACTTTTATCTGGCCGTTGAGTTTTGCGAGGCGTAGTGTCTCCTATGTGCACACAAACATCCCCACTTTGTCTGCTTTTACAGTGTCACCTTCCATCCCCAAAGGTCCTCCAGTATTGTGCATTGTGTGCTGTTCATTTTGCATCAGCTAACAGGATAGATCCCTGTTTTCCCTCAGACAGACAGTAGGCTAATGGCTCTGGCATTCTTCCAGTGGCCGGAGAGAGATGGGAAGACATATCAAGAGGGAGGAGAGGAAAAGAAAGAGGGTGGGTAATAAGGAATGAAGCACTGAAGAAGAGTAGGGTGACATGAATCCCGAGGAGCAAACCAAGACCTCCTTTTCTATGTTGGTGCCACAGCTGGGGCATCCAAACACTAACTGTATGTGACATTTTTCAAAACAATCATACAACTATATTCTGCCTGGATCTGAAGTGCATGTGCTACAGTTGATGTGCCTCTTAGATAAAAAGTTGCTACTCTACACACTGAGTGCCTCAAAGGGAAACCCAACCTTACATGCTTTGTTTGGACAATTTCGTCACTCGTAGCAAACCATTACCCAGGAAAACAGAGAGCTATATTGCACTCAGCTAAGGAGAATGGGCAGTTAAGTGTTTCTGTTAGTCATTTCAAGGCAGCAGAAATGAGCAATGAGGACAGGTGGGAGCGTTTAAGTGACAGTAATAGTTTGAGGAAGGACTCAAATCACTACTTGCGAGGCATCGGGCTGGCAAGTAAGAGGCTGCGCTCGAGTTGGAATGCAAACACAAAAACTCGCAGAATTGTACTTGTTCTTAAACAAGATTGAAAGGTGATCTTTAGGAAAAATAGTGCAGTCACTGAAGCAGTGAGATTTCTGCTCACCTGCTATCACTGAGATGCAGCATGCATCGCCTCAGTCGACCTCTCTGGGACAAATCATCCGTCAAGAGTATGACTCAAGTAAGTGCATCTTTGACCCTAATGAAGGGAGTCAGTTTGAATTTAGGAAGATTGACCTGCAGGCTAGCACACGCTTGCACAACATTCTTTCTTATCTTCATTTCCCTCAGCACGGGAGTAATCCGGTCTGGGTGTCAATCAACAGTTCTGACTTTATTAGGGGTTAAATAGCACAGATCAAAATTCCTCCTCCCTCTAGAATTGACTCTACACTGGCAGAGTGCATTTTTGCAATCAGGCAAATACATCATAGCTTCTGGCACACAGCGACTGTACATGACCTCTATAAACAAGGGGAAATGAAAAGACTGTTGCAGATGAGCTATTACCTAAATATGCTGTCTCTCAAGAGCAGGTGCTCTTGCTCGGAAATGGAAGAATAAAGTGAAGGGTATAATTTTCATAGGTCAAAATACCTTCACACTTGACAAAAGCCCATATGCTATAAAGGCGGATTTGAGAAGTAGAAGCACCTTTTATCCAATTTTCAAGGTGAAGATGTTAATGCAGGGGAGATGAAGTCTCTCTGTTGGCCACCACTTAATAGGTGCCCTTCCCTTGCTTTCTCCATCTGCCAAAATGCGCCCTTGTGAACCAGTTTAGCGGGATTAGCGGGGGCCTTGACTGGAGTCATTTTCTGCAGAACCCCTGGGTGAACTTTTGCTCCAATAGGTCTTGAGAGACAGCTCACCTTCAGGCCTTACCAGGGATTATTAGCGTCCACTGAATTCATGCCCTTTTCAAAAGCCAGCAGGATGCTGTCCGATGAGTTAAAGCTGATGACGGGAGATGCTCTTGTTCCAAATGACTAGTTTAGAGCCTCCAGCCCGTGGCGAGAGATTAGCAACAGACGACCAAACAAAAGAGTCATTTTCAATTCTGGTCAGGTTTCATTGTTACTCTCTTCCTGTATTTGCTCCGTCTCAGCTTTCTGGGTTTGTTTTTTTTTTTGGTCTTCAAGTGGAGTCAGTCCTTCCTGATGCTGGAGTTAGCACTAGAGCATCACTGATCAGCACTCTGCAGAGGCATGTCAGGTAGATTAAATCTCCTGACCCCAGCTTGGTCTCTCAGCATCCATTCAGGCCTTTCAGACAGGCGTGCTTAACCGCTCCTTATCTAATATTGAGATGCTGCTCTGGTTTGTGAAAGCTGAGCGAGGTGACTCCAGCCCTCCCTCCCAACACCTCACTGGACAGCAGACATACTGCTGCAACAGCTCCAATGCACCAAGCAATCAAATCTTGGCTTGAAATGCACTTTGATTAATGAAGCTCGTAAACTTCCAAATGTTCCACAAATCTTGACACTAGTTTTATTTTAAAATACTTAGAGTGAGGGGTGATAATAATTTGTTTTTATTTTAAAAGCTGAAATGCAATTAGATTTCGGGAGAAAATAAAAAAGTGGATTTAGATTATAGTCACATGTAGCCTTCTGGGCACAACTTTTTTTTTTTTTTAAACCCTCTTACTGAATTAATTTAGCCTTATTAATTAATTACATTCTGGTTCTTAAAAGGGCTTCTGCTTTACCTGGATGATATGCATTAAGCCCCCTTGTGTCTTCAGATTCAAGTCTTTTTTTTAAAAAAAAATTCCCTGTTTACAAACACTGTCAATGTAAAACAAACCTGTTCAGTTTCACAATTCATGTAAAATTCATGCTCATGCTTAAAACATAAACTGCGCCAGTGGTGGGGCATCAGCAACTCATAAGAGGACAGCATGTTGTAATTATGGATGTGGGTTGAAAGATCGTTCCAAAGCCTGTTTTTACTGTACATGCTCACCAAGAGTGATCACACAATTAAGGCAGCTATGTACGCTCCATGCAAAAAGACTGATGACTCACACCTAGTAACTCACGACTATGGTTGTGTTTGGAAGAAAAGGGATGATGCCACACAATGCTTTCAATACTGTCAGACTTATGCAACAATTATATAATCCCTCAGTCTCAGATCATCATCAGGTATGTTTTTTAATCCAATTATTTTAAGAATTCCCCCATTATACATCAGCAGTTACTTCAAACTGTATCCGGATGTGGTATTGGCGACTGAGATCAGGCTCTCTCAAGTCCCACGTAGCCCCAGAGTTTATAGTTTGTTACTCTATTACATCTGTAAGACAAATCCATTCATGATATTGTTTTCATATTCATATTTTAAAGAAACAGATTGATATTTGTCCCGTTCATTTTCTTGCTGAGAGTTAAACAAAAAGATCTTTACTGTAAATACGTATCTGGAGCCAGCAGTTGGTTAGCCTAGCTTAGCACAAAGACTGGAAACAGGGGGAAAAGGTATCCTGGCTCTTTCCAAAGTAAAGAAAATCCACTCAATAGTATCACTGGAGTAAAGAATGAAGACAACAATTAGCCTGTTGTCCGTTAGCCAAATGGTTGTCTCCCAGCTGGGATACCCTTGTTGCATGTCATATTCTCTTACACAGTGACTCTGAAAGGCAATATTTCCCCCTTAAAAAAATGTGCAGGGTGGTTATTTGCCTGGCTGTATCTTGACTGAAAGAAGTGACCTTCTGGAGCATTCCTTGGTTGTTTGGCAAACGCTCTTGGCCAAGAAACAGTTCACATAATTCCCGGCACATAACTCCCCATAAAACCACAAGGTGTTGTTTTATGGATAAACAAGATAGTTATACATATAAATCAATAAGGTTTATAGGTGTTGGTAGGCTGGGTTTTATACTTGTGACAGAGCTCGGCTAAATGTTTTTCTCCTATTTCTCGTCTTTATACTAATCTAAGCTAATAAGCTCTTGCTTTAGCTACATCTACCATACAGACATGATGGTGGCACCAGTCCTCTAATTTAATAATGAGCATGAAAACAGATAAATGTCAAACCATTCCTTTAATGGCTAAAAGAAATTGAGAATTTTGCAGCCATATGTTAAGATAAGTTCATGAATGTCTTTCGTTAACTAAATCAAACCTCAAAAGGAGCCGTTAGATCACGTAACTGAGGCACCATCATCACATGCCACAGGGAAGTTAACTCAGCTATGTGTCTCTCAACCCACTTAAGCCTTTAACTTCTTGCTTTGTTTTTATTTAGCATTTCATTTTTTCCCTTTTCCCTCTCTGTTTGCATGGCACTGGACACAAAACCAGATACTAGGTCTCTGCCCAAATAACATGGTGGGACACAGGCGGCCGCTGCGTACCTTGCCAGCAATGGTCAACAAAATCAGCAGGAGCTCCTCTGCCAAAAGTGTCATTGATTTCTGCTGCAGCTCTGGGCTACGTTAAGCCTGGTCCCAGGTCACAGCTCAACAGCCCAGTGCCTGTGCTGCAGTCTCTCTGGTTTCTCTTTCACAGCAGACTGGAGCAGGAGTCCAGTGCCAGCTGGCCTGCCTGAAGCTTTTTACCCAGATACTCAATCAAAGTGCATTGTGGTAATTAGACAGGGTTAACACCAAGCCAAGCCATGCCATGCCACAGGTGCCTATTTGTTATTGGATCTGTCGATTATCAAGTGTCCCAACAGCATTAGCCTCTGAAAAGGTTCAGGTATCCTTTTTGTTGATTGGCATACGGGACTCTGTGTTCTTTTAGGAACACGCATTTAACATATTCCTCCCATTTGGAGAAGGAGTTCATTCATCTTTGCGCATCGGCTTAGCGCATCCTCTCCACGTTTCGCCTGGCTCATTGTTGCGCTTGGGACAGTGATTACTCCAGAGAGGCTATGGATTAATCAGAGTGTTGAGAGCCCATTGATCTTCAGTCCAATCCATCTGATATTGGGCCTCTGCTTGATGGTGGGGGAGAAGTGCAGCATGGAAATCAATCATATAGGGTCAGGGGGTTCCCATTTGGGAAACAGGCTATAATTGAGGTGACCATGTTATAAGGAACCATCAAATGTCCTTGACTGATTATGACATGCATTATGACAGCACAACCTGATTGTAAAGGAGTAATTGGCAGAAAGAAAAAGGTTTTGATTGAAAAACTGACACATGAAACAGTGCCTCATAAAAGTGAATATATACAACAAAAAACATTTGAAAGTCTACAGAAGGGAGAGAACAAATAAACCAATTTCTCTAGTTTGACAAGTGTTTACAACCCCCCCCTTTTCAAAAAATAAAAAGAATGAATGGTCACAGCCATAAATCAACATCTGAACACTTGATCTATTTTAATCCAACTTTTTATGAGCGGTCCGTTTGATTTTCCCCTTTATTTATTCCCTCCACAGTTTGAATTATAATAGTCTGTGATGAGCACCATGCAACTAGACAGTGATTTATTGCAGAGTAATATAACCCCATTGTGACTCTGCTAGAGGAGCCATGCAGAGGTACTGAAGGGTATAACTAATTATTTTGTTGACTGATCTTAAGTTTGACCTCACACAATCATGCTGATCACACTGCTGATTGACCGTGCACCAGTAAGAAACAGCAGCTCAGGATGCTGCGTGGGTGTATCCTGCTGCAAACACAGATGAATATTGATGAACAGCGCACACTCCACTGAGCCCATAACTTGAATAGAGAATGAGGCCCATTCTGTGCATTATTTTCCCAGTGATGTTAAGTTTTAACATAGGTGGTGGCAGTTAATACTACATTATATTCAACGTGACAACACCAGCTTCAGCAACCAGTCATGCAGAGGCAATGGACTTGGTTTCAATTCTACAGAGTGATGAATGATGAACGGTGGCTGGCAGACAAGACACACCGGTGCATTAATGTATAAGACATGAAACATCATAGTGGTAGTAGATGCGCTTGTAGATGCATATGGCATATTGATGGGAAATTCTCTGAAGACAGAAAACATACAAGTGTATGTTTATAAATGTACATATATATCCATATAATGTTATATGAATCTATTTTATATACAATATTGTTCAGAGTTTGATGAATAAAAAGCTGTGAGATGAGGACGAAACAGGCCACATGCTTCAGAAAAATGTCCTTGTTTGTTTCGTTGCATCGGTGAGTGTTGTTTAGTCAAGCATTCTTATCTTGGAACTAAGCCCCATGGCGAAAACCAACGTGATGCACCCCACCATAATCTTCTGCCACCGCTCTTTGTGGTGCGCGGCATCAGGTGAACACATCCAATCCACAACTTGATTTTTTAGCCTCGAACACGTGATCAAAAAAATTATGCAAATCAGAAAATGGAATACATGTGGGTGAATGTTTTCTGTTCTGTTCTGTTAAATATGCTATATTTGAAGGGAGATAGACTTGAAAGGTCTCGTGGGTGAATATAAAAAAACAAAAACAAAGCACGTCTTTTTTTTTGTTTTTTTTGTTTTTTATGTATTTGGTTGTACCAATTTTGAATTCCTTTAAAAGGTTAAAGCTTCATTTTCCTGGCTGACTCACAGCACTGTTGCATAGCTGAGGAGGAGGATGAGAAAGGCTCGTCTCATCAGAGCTTGACATGAACTGCCCTCCTGAAAGGCTCTGATGTGACTGACACCTCTCTCCTCTTTGTCTTGGCCACTCCAATTAGCTCAGTGACAGGTGCATGTGGAGGAACGAGACAATCAATTACCATCCCCTTTCCTCTGTCCTCTCTTCATCTTCCCTGTGTCTTTATCACACCCCGTCCCCTGCCTCTCCCTCTCTATTGCTCTTCATCATCCCTCCTTTTTTTTAATCTTTTCTCCCATATTTTGTCAGGCTTCTCATTGTCTTCTCATAAAATATCCTCCCTCTCTCTATTTCACTGTGCAGCATGCCTACAGTCAGGGTGACGGAGAGGAAAAGAGAAGGAATATGTCATTCAGACTGTGAGGCATCCTTCCTCTTCCCACAAAGCAAACCAAGCAGAATCACTGCCAGGCTTAACAGGGATGTGACTCCGATCGTATGGGTGGCAGTAAACCCAACAAAGTCATAATAAAAGCTCCAATCATCTGCCTGATTCTTGACACCACAGTTTTGTCTCATTTGAGAGGCAAATGGGATGCTTTTTTGGGTTATATTTAGTCATTTATTTGTCAGAAGCAAGAGTCAGATGTATCTGGAAAATCAATAGGTACCCTGGGTTATTTAAAACACTGATGTCATTGCAGGTTTCAGGGTGGGTCTTCTTTACTTGATGTTTAATGGTGGAAGTTTGCCACCTGCTGGTAATGATCCTCACCTTCTCTGGTGTCCTTGATCAAACCTCTCTGATGGCTCCTTTAAAAATACTTGCCCTCCTGACATTTAGTGCTGCCAAATGTCTACAAAAAGCATTTCATTATGTTAAGGTCAAAAGGAGATTTTGGACATTTGACTAAGACAATCAGGTTGAAATGCCATAAATGTGTATATCATCCAAACTTCCAACCCTGTGATACATTTTGAAAAGTCTTCAAGAAAAAACATGCTCAGCATTTCACGTTTCATTCATTTTGGGTTGCTCCCAGACACAAGGTCGTTGTTCAAATGTTCAAAGCTCGAGCCCTATATCCATTAACAACACACCAAATCCCTGACAGCTGTACTGCACGAGGCAGCTTCGCATTACCTGCTGTTAAATGTTCCTATTAAACACCTATTGGATTATATTTACTTACACAGAAGGGTGTATTTCATTAAAACTAGAGGCAAGTTTTTTAGTGATTTCACATAAATTTATTTGGAATCACACTTCCTTTGCTTTAGGCTATGCTCAAAGTACAATTTCAACCAACTCCAGTTTAATGATTTGGGCCAAATTGTGTTTTGAAAACAGGAAACTAAAAAAAGTTGACATCGGGAAAATTTAGCTGTATCATTGTACAGCTTACATGCAGCACAGAGTTTGAAGACTCAAAGGTAACTTATGACATTTTTAGAAACCGTTAAATATAGAACACTGATGTATTTTAGTAAGTTTATTCATTTTTCCTGGATTATTGAGACACAATATTTTCACGCATGGTGATGTTTTTTAGCCAGCAAATGTTCTCAGCAGACAGAGTTAGCATAAAATGCTATCTAGCTAGCTGGTGAGCATTTAGCAGGTAGATAGATGTTCCTCACAGGAGTTAACATCATGAGAGACCCAAAATAAATCTCAAATCAAGTGAATACTGAACTTACATTTGCCAGATATCCAGAGAAATTACTCCAACGTGTCTGTTGGATGTGTA
>JAPZDZ010000024.1:14086614-14099093 GCA_029783805.1 Acanthurus tennentii
CCAAAGCAGCCAAACTTAAAACAGTAATTAATTTCCTGTCTAGATGACAGCGACAACCATTGGAACAGGTTCACACTTTTGCTGGTGCATCCATGCTACACAGTTTTTAAACCAGATTGCAGACAAAAAAAAGAATAACTAGTCAAGACAGGAGAGTCTAAGACTATGTGCAATGGTGAAAAGAGTAAGTCAAATTTAGGTTTCAATCTTTTTACTTTTAAAAGTGGATCATAATTTTCTCTCCCTGTCACACAGTCAATGACTGACTTAATGTTTTTGACAGAGTGGAAAAAACTTTGAAGTGACTGAATGAGGCTGCAAGAGGGGGATCATATTTTCTATTAACTATAAACGGTTTGTATAAATGCACCAATTTGTTTTCTCACTCCCTCTGCAGGCATGTTGACATCAGTAAGGCCTCTTATGTGTCTTACAAAATGGCTGGTAGTTGCCAGTTTAATCACTGCTTCATTGTATGCTCTGACTGCCACCAGTGTCATGCCAATTCTCTGCAATTATAAAGCTGCAGCAATCAAGTCCCATGGCTGAAAATTAATCAGCCACAATTTTGACAGACGATTAAGTCATTGTTTTTTCAAGAAAAAAAATATCCCTAAATCTCTGCTTTGGGACTCTGGGAACGTGTGATAGACATTTTATAAATCCAATGAATAATGGATTAATCAAGAAAAAAATTGGTAGACTAATCAAACAGAAAGAAAACATTTGTCGTCCTGTTTTGAATCATTATTACATATGAGACCATGCACACAGTTAGTTGGCCTATGTGTAGACTTTTGGGCACTTTAACAATCTAGTGCACATGAACTGATATCAACATGAACAAATCACTGCAAACTGTTATGAACGAACAGCTACGGCAACACTGCAGCACCTGTGTACTTTGCGATGTTCTCTAGTAGCAGGGGGTACTTGGTAAGCCGCTGCATCTCTATAGGAATGATGTCCTTAAGCTGCAGTCGGCGACACTGTCTATTACTCTCTGCCTCCTGAAAAGCAATTTCAAAAAATACACAACTGGTAAACTTAGGTCAACAAATGCCAAAATACATCTTTATATCAAGCATTTGTGGAGACTGAAACGTTCTTTTAGATTCATTTATTGAGACATTTCAGTCCCTAAAATGTTATCTCTGCTGAATGAAATTCTTCTGTGATATGGAAACAGCATGTCAGTACCTGAATGAATGAAGTAAACCGTGAGTCTTTCTTCTGTTTGGTCTTGATGAGCTCCAGAGCAAAAGGCTGGTTACTGCAGAACGTCCCGACTGCCTGCTTGATCTTCTCCTCCTCTCCACCACTGAACTGTTACCCACCCGACCCAAGACAGGACAGAGCAGAGGCAGAGCAGAGACGGTGATCAGACACTCAGTCGATCTGGGTCAGGGGTAGTTGCCATGGAAATGTCTAGTATTTAACTACTACAATGAGCAGCAGCTCCCAGAAGGGGGCCACGCTTAAGTCTTGTAGAAGAGACGGCTTAAGTTTAAATGTAGACTAGATCAATGCTCGGACCCTCAGGGGACCGTTTACCCTACTTATCCCTCATAGAGACATTTAGACATTTAGATGAGGCTGCCAGCTGATATGTGGCGACCTCACATCTAATGTAACACACATGATATGAAGATACGGAGATGTCAGCCAAATCTAGGGCACAGGCTGACATAACCATTTACAGAGAAACAGGCTTTCATTTCACTGGCTTGCCTCCACTGTGAGGTCAGAGTTGTTCTTTTGTGCCAAGTTTAAGGTTTTGATTTAAGAGAATTTAATATTAAGTGTGGAAAAAAGTAATAGTAATAGTGATAGAAAACAATTCCACTCCAGAATTAACAATATATATATATTTTTTTCTGTTGCCATAAAGCAATCTGGGGCAATAGTTTAATTTCTTTGTGCACAATACTTTTTTCTTTTTTTTCTCTTTTTATTACATCAGTCATCTTGCAATTTATTCAGTAGAAGAAAACGTTTGAAATAGGAAACACAATTTCAGCCTTAGAATTGTACTCACCCAAGAGAGCAGGTCGTCTCCTATCTGATCTATTACTGAAGACTCATTTCTCCTCCGAATGGCTGTCATTTGCTCAAATATTGAAACTGAAATTTAAAGGAGAGGCACAAATGGACAGCGAGTGAGTGAGTATGTGTGTGAGCATACAATAGCTGAAGAGGTGAAAAACACAACATAACAAAGTGAGGGTGACATATGTATGCACAGTTTAAATTCCACATTTTAGCATTTTCAGTTTAAGTTTCACTTTAAGCTTCATTTTAATTCTGCTGACATACCCTTAAGAATTTTTTTTACTGTGTCGTGATGGTTAAAAAGCAGTCATGTATAGCCAAGAATTTTAGATGGAGGTGTGTGTGTGTGTGTGTGTGTGTGTGTGAGTGTGTGTGTAAATGTACCATGCAGCTGCAGAATCTCCTCCAGGTTGGTGAATATGTTCTTGATGTCAGCAGGAGGCAGGATGGCTTCTTTGGAAAGCTTCTGGTAGAAAACGTGGTCCAAAACTCTCAGCATCCGGACATGTGCCTTCTCTGTGTAAAAGAGCTCTGCAGACGTAATGATAGATATTAATTCATCATGGCAGACAATTTGCATGGCTCAACGTTACTGTGTTTGCATTATAATTTTGCAGCATTGGCACGTCACTGCAAAATTACTCTCAAAACTGCCTCTGGAATGTCATAAAGTTGTAATGACAAGACCCTGCAGAGTCTCGCTCTACTGCACTGAGACAGCTTTCTCCTCACTTTGAGGATGAGCAGCAGAAATAGTGACAGGACTTCAATCACTTGCGAAGTCATGACCATCAGTGTGAGTGCAGAGTTTTCTCCTAAGGCAGAGTGACGGACTGGGCAGAGGATCAGATCACAATACCACAGAACAAGAGAAAAGGAAGAGCTGACGAGCTTCAGTTTAGTTATAAGGCTTTTACAGTTTCAATAAACATGTATCAAGCCAATGAGATAAAATAAAACTGGGACATTGTTCTGATGTGTGCAACACCCAGGTAGAACAAAAGCCCTCTTCCCCACTGCTGTAAAAAAACTCCTCTAAGAAACACCTGGTGATGTACGCTTCATAGCAACTCCGGTTGGATCCTAATAAATGATCTGCATACTGAATATCAAAGCATGTCGCTCTACATCACACAGAGGGAGATTTTTGAAAGTAAACCTTACTTTAAGAGACTGTCATATTATGTGAAATGCAAAGCATGTCCTTACCATTGATGACTTCCTGTCTTTTGATTTCCTGAGGTCGGAGACCTGCAAGGACCTCTCGTCCCACCAGCTGCTGCCAGTATGGAGGGTCATGCTCAGAGTCTGTTCCTTGGTCGTCCTCACTCTGGACATCACCAATACACAGTCCTTCAAGCCTAGGGTGAGAAAGAAAGTTAACTTTCATCTGGCTGATAAAAATTCACCACCAGGTATATACACTTCATATATTTTTTTTAGATGAATTTATGTTAGAAACATCAAAATGAGGCAGGTATTCTCACCTTCGTATGGCCTTCGGTGTTCCCTCGTGGGCTCTGCAAAAAATATTAGGAGAAAAATTAATGTTAGAAATAAATAATCTCAATATGAGAAAGCAAATCTGTAAATGTGTCTTCAAATTTACCTGTCGCTTTCTCTGTCATCCTCTGGCAGTTGGTCCAGGCTGTAAAGGTCCAATTGTGCAGCAGTGTATGGCAACCCATCCAGAGGGTCGGACTGAAGGCCGTCGCTCAGCCTGGAGAGACCTGAGGTCGGAGTCCCACCTGGGAGAAAAGCAACACGTTAAAATTATCACTTTCTCCGTCTTCCTCTACTCCTGGTGTGATTGATTTGGTTGTTCAGTAGCTCACCAATATCAGTGTCTCGGCTAGGATCTGTGCTATAGGTGGCGCAGTTTGGGGACGAGGTGTTGGGGGACATGGAGTGTACGAGTTCAGAGCCTTCGCTCGATTGGCTGCCTCTTAGACGACCTGCTTCCATGTGCTCACTTGCCCCCAGTGTGGGCTGAGACAACTGTTTCTGAGGCCGGGGGCGACCATCCAAGGCTTTACCCACTGAACACAGACAGAGAACAGCTTTGTAAGCCTTCTAAAAAAAAATTAAAAAGCAGTGTCATATTTACGGCTTATTAAAAACCAAACTAACCCGATGCTGCTTCAATGCGGCTGGGTCGACGCTGTGGTCCGAGGATGCTGGGAAATCTGGGTTTCTTCACCTTCTCTTCCCCTTCCTTTTCTGTCTTGATGCTTTTCTGTATTTTATTTAAAGCAAAGGAAATGTTAGGTGGATGATAAAGAGAAAGAGAGAGGGGCAAGGTGCAAAAATGAATGTTAAGTACCTTGATCTTGGGGAGAAAGTTGATTCTGACCCGTTTGGACTCCAGACTGCGAGGTTCCTTGACCCTCACACCAAGGTGCTTCATGTATGTATAGATGACATACTGCATTGTAGTGCTACATGAAAACCAAACAGAGCACATTTGAAACCAGTTTCTCCTTTCTGAATTCTCACCAAGGAAAAAACAATGCTAAAATTCAAAGAGAACAAGAGTCCATATTGTGACTTGTACCATATGTCATACCAGTCCTTCTCATACAATTTCTACATGAACCATCTGCGGTGTGCTGCGACCATATGGCATTTCAAACAAGACTGTTTCAATTAGTCACACTTCTGAATTATTTAATATAAACATACTGCATAAATTAGACGTTATCTTTAAGGAGACTGCCGGAGTGCTTCACTTATAAACTGTACAGGATGTAGAATGGGGTTCAGATGGCACCAGAATATTGTTACATGTTCTTAGTCGAAACCCGAAGGCTGTACTTAATAATTAAAAGATTACTGATACAAACAGCTGTTAATAATAATGCAGAAGATTCTGGTGATAAATTTTAAGTGAAGTCAAAAAGTCAAATTAAATAATACATGGGGCAGCATTCCTTCAAGCCATCAAGGATCCCCCTTATATGCTCTGAGAAATAATCGACTAAAGGACCAACCACAAATTTACTCACCATTTCTCCTCCTCTGTGGTCTGAGTAGTTAACCTACAAGAATATGAAGCAGAAAAACTGGTTGAGAGGCTAATAAATGTTAGAAACATGTGATTATGATTATTTGTGTATTCAGGCAGCATGTCTGAGTGTTTGTCCTGTGCTACTTACAGGATATCCTCTATCTTGGTGATGATGTTTTCAGCATAGGAGCGCTCTCGCTCCAGAGCGCCACGGTCTCTGGTTCTTTCTTGGTCCAGTCTGGCCAACTCTACTTCAGCCACCGTCAGGCCCATGCTGCGCTTCTGCCTGCATGTTACAGCATGTTGAGTCAGATACCATGGTTCGGCTGATAGTGAGCTAATAGGTTAGCAGTGTGTTAAGAGAGATACTTAGCTCTGTTTGCTGGTTGTGGGAATTATCCAAATTAATCTGAACCTTCCACACAATAGAAAATAACAGTTCTGAATTGAAGTTTACCTGAAATCCTCAAGGTTCCTCTGGATGTCAGGGAGCAGAGAGTCCTGCAGTGTTTGAACATGCTGTCTGTTTATTTCTTCTGGGATGAGTTCTGTCCGCCGCCGATCTGCAAATATATGTGTGTACACAGACTCACAACCAATGTACACCAAGACTCAAAGTTTGTTGTAGCAAGTGAAAATTAAACACGGGCTGTTAAGGTTAAGCAATTCTTTCCAAACCATCAGAGCAGTTGATTCCAAAACACCCTAATTGAAAGTGTGCATGGCTGAGTAAATGATCGGCTTACAAGGACTGTACACTGAATATGTCCAAATGGTTGAAGCAAGTCAACAGAAGCATAAAAAGAGGTGAGCAGAACAGAGAAATCATCTTCTAAAAATGCTGCATAGCATGAAACACTTACCAAGATCAGCAGAGATGGATTCAGGAACGGCGACTTTTAAATTCTGTAAAAAAATAATAATAAAAGCATGTCACACTTTGACAACATGTTAGGTAAAAGAGTGTATATACTGAAGTTTAGTGAAACACTTAAAATTGATTTTTTTGTTTTTCAATTGATACTAAAGCCACTGTGACTATAGATTGTAAATACAGGCACTCCTGACTACATTACCTGTAAATGAAATAAGCAAATTTGTAACACACCTTATTAAAACCTTTAAATGTCTTAAATGTGACTGTCTTAGGATAATTTGGTGGTAGCTAAAAAAAAATTTTGCCTTGTAGATTATTCCAGGATTTTTAAAAAACCTAACCAGGTGTTTCAGATGTATAGACATGACTTAAAGACAACAACAACAACAGATACTGGGACTTTATGTGGTCTGATTAGTCTTTACCAGATTTACTGTGTTCATCTTTCATGCCAGTCAGACCACTGAACACTAAAAGAGTCCAACCTGCTTTGTTGTCCTTTTGTCTTTGTTGAAAAAAATAATTGTACTTACTGCTCCCCGGTCAATGAAAAAGGTGTGGAGGTCCATGAACACCCGTCTGGTCTCTTTGGAGTTGGTCTGCTTGTAGAAGTCAGCGTAGAGGTAGCACAGCTGAGGACATACGATAAAGACTTGTTTAATAAAAGAGCAGTGAACTGTTGTGTCTGCCAGTTGGCAGGTAAACAGGAAATAAATAATTAAAAGGTGCGAAGGATAAGTGTCTTACCACAGGAGCAGGGTCAAACTGAGAGATGACATGGTGAAGGAAGGCTGCGAGGTGGGCAGGGCGAGACTTGAGCTGCTCAATACTGTTAAAGCTGTTACACTGGCCATTCGTCTGGAACAAAATCAGTTGAACAGTTTTTTACCTTGTCGTCCTTTTGGGGCTTAAATGTGGCATGAGTTTCTGTAATAACACTGCCCACAAATAAAAGTAAATAACAACGACACATCTTTTTAAATGTTTTTCTATACACAAGCTGTGGAAGGTTAAGCTTGCCATGTGATGAAATACCTGCTCCTGGTCCGAATCAAAATAGTCATCCTCAGCTCCAATGATGTGCGAGATGAAGCGGGAGGAAGAGGGACTGCTAACTGTGGTAGGGGACAGAGAGTCCTGAAGAAAAGACAGTTAAACATGGTGAAATTAGTGTTTTTTGTAAAGATATTCCCAATTTGGACATTCTCAATAATAAATATCAAATTCTGACAAATACAAAATATTCTTATGGAAAAAAAAATATGTTACAAATTAATACACAAAACATTACACAAAACAGTCTAAGTCAAATTAACACTATAAAAAGGGAGTTAGGCAATAACTTTCTTGAGTTTGGAAATAACCAAATTTACAGATTACAGCTACCAGGTCAGTTGCATCCTCTGCCTCTGGAGAGTGGCAGGAGTTGAAGCTGTTCCTGGGTGTGCTCTTCGGACTGGGGCAGGATGGCTCCCTTTGGCAAAGGCTTTCTGGAGATCCAGGCCCAAATCCACGAGATATCTGGAGGTGGTGTGAAACAAAACATTCTCCGTCTCAATTTCACAAGAGAAATTCTAGATATATTAATTTAATTCAGCATGATGTCATTAATCTACCCACCCAGAGTTTGCTTAATATTTATATCATGAAGCAATATGAAGCTGTGGAGGATTTTATTTTTTATTCTAATTATGTTGGCAAGTAGTGCTAATTATTGAAAACTTACAGGAGTGCTGCTCCAGGACAGGTCTGTACTGTTGTCTGACCTAGAGGTGGGAGTGTGCTCCGTCTCAAACATGCTACCATCGTCTGCATCACCACCTGGGACAGCCTCCTGCAGATTCATGCGGATACAGGATTTGTCAAACATATTTTCAATAACCTTGTTACATTACAAAAATACCTAAAAGAAGCCAAAAATGAAACATTTTCTGGGTGAAAATTACACTACAGGCTACCCTTGTAATATTTAATAAATGTTTAATGTACTTAGCATTTTATGAGTTAAATCTCACAAAATATCATTTTAAAAATCGAGAGAGCAGACTAATATGTTGAAATACATAACACAGGGTTCAGTGAGGATGTTTGTAAAATAAGCTGTTACACAGACACAAAAGAGTAGCTTCCCCACAGAGAAATCCTGATCCTCTGATAAGATTAGGATTAATGTTTGTCTGGAATGATCCCTAAACACACCGCACAATGATGCTGCTAAATGCAGATCAGTGTCACTAGAAACCCTGTTCTGTATGGAAGAACATGGAGGTAGTTTTTTAGATGGAGGGATGTTATTTGCTTTACCTGTGTTGCCCCAGTGGCCCTGAGGAGCTGACCCTGCAGCTGAGGAATGTGTTTCTTAGCTTCCTGGATGTCTTTCAGTAGTTTGGGGGAAGGGTTCTTGCTGTACTCCTCCTTCATTGCCTGTAAAGCGAGAGGGGCAAAATCAAAACAAGATAATCAGCACCAAAAGTATCCTGTCATTCGTAGACAAACAGACCACATAAATCATGCTTCAAGGTTCAGCTTTATTGCCATTACACAATAAAGGATTGCACAATTAAAAGTAGTCATTCTATGCCAAATACCCTCACAGTAATTGCAAAAAACAAATATTCAAATATTAAACTAAAGTATAGAAATTTAAAGGAACTGTGCATCAACACAATCCGTCAACTTGACCCATAAACCTTGCATGTTTAATTTGGTTATGTAGCGAGGAGTGTTCAGGAAAACAGTGTCTTAAAATCACTGCAGTCATCTTGTCATGCATGCACATACAACGTGTCTCCAACCCAAAATGATATTCTATTTTAAGGTGGACGAGAGCTGATCCTTTCATTTTCATAACAGTCACAGAATAACAGAACATTCCTTAACACAGTGTTAATAGACATAACTGTGCAAATCATCTTACTATGCCACACCCCCAACAAGGAAAAAAGGGAGTGATACAAAAGACAGCAGATGACAGTGACAATTTTCCTAACCTGCAGCTCCTGCTGCTCTCTGAAGAGCATCTTTTGGAGTGAGTCGACTTTCTGGTTAAAGACACTGCTATTCTCATCCTGTGGGCAACAAAACAAGAGGGGAAGTTAAAAAGCAAGCACGGGAACTGTATTAGACTACAGGTGAGAGCGTTAATGCAGATATTAGACATAAATAATACAAACAAATTTAACAAACGTTTGAGCAACGATAACTTGGAAGCAATAACAAATAATGTGAGCACATTTTGAAGGAGGAGAAAACATGGATAACCCCAAATGAAAATCTCCAAGTTGAGCAGGATGGAGGATGAAGAAGGAAGGCAAGAAAAAGGAACAAGGGCAAAATAAGTAACTTATATCTTTAGTACCCATGACGGATGAGTGGAGGAGAAGCGGTCCTGAGGACTGTAGGGGCGTT
The DNA here is from genome assembly GCA_029783805.1 of Acanthurus tennentii. Lineage (NCBI taxonomy): Eukaryota > Metazoa > Chordata > Actinopteri > Acanthuriformes > Acanthuridae > Acanthurus > Acanthurus tennentii. The sequence continues at coordinate 14,095,959 of JAPZDZ010000024.1, forward strand.
CTGCTGCTGGGGAGTTTGGAGATGAAATGCTAACACCCAGCATTTCAGACTCTGCTTCAGACAAGGGGATCTGGGCGAGTCCTGGAGGACGCCCCAACACTGTGAGGGCCACATAGGAGCCCGCTAGAAGGGGAAAAAAACAAAAAAACAGCAAAGTGTCACTTTATGGTTTGCTTGTAAAACATGCATTTTGCTAGAAAACAGACAGAAGAACTTACATTTGATAAGCTTCACCACCTCAATGTGATTAGAATGTGTAACAAGGGTCCCATTAACCTAAAAGAGAGAAGCAGTAGTATAATGAAAATTCAAATACAGCTACTAAGTCAAAAACCTCCTACTGTAGACCAAGCTTCAAAAGTTGACATTTCTTCCCTTAGGTACAACATAGAGCAGAAATACTGACCGACCAGAAGGTGGCAGCCTATAGCCTCTGTATTGCTTTAGACAAGAAAACAGTGACGTTAGCAGTTTAAAGTCACATAGGCAGATGAACACAATACCTTGATGATCCTGTCTCCTGTCTGAACACCTGCCCGCATTGCAGCCCCATCTGGCCAAAAAAGAGGAGAAAGAGAAAAAGTATTAAAGAGGCATGTAGATTTATGGGTCACAAATGCTGATATTTCTACACAATTAATAGACCACATAGGCTCGACAGAGCAGATGTTGCAAGGTGTCTATTTGTGTGCTATTTTGAAAGACCATAACAGTGGTTATATTACGAGAAGGACCTGTTTCACAGCTCCACCCCAAACAAAGGGATTTAGACATGAGACTGGTTATTATGAGATCCACGTCTGACTGTATAGTCAGCAGCATACAGCTGAAGGACTTTGTAAACCAAATACAGTTTTACCAATGCACTTCTGTGATGTGTACTTTGGGTCTTAAGTTTTGTATTAATGTGGGAATTTTGAGCACGCAATCTTGTGTGCTTGGTCATTCTAAAGGTTAAGGGGACAAGCATGACTGATAACTCATTACTTGAATGATTTCTCAATTTGTTATTTGATATTTAAACCTCATTCTTGTTAGAGCAACAAAAACATTGCTTTACTAATGAGAAAAATTTGGACTTCATCTAGCTTTTTTTTTGAAAACTTATGATGGCAAATAAAGGCAGCAAGATGTTCCAGAGCTTCTCAGTTAAAAGCTTCTCAAATAAGACAGGCTGCATAAATTATTTAGATGTAACTGAGTTGATTGCTCCTCGTGTTGAGTCAGTAACAAAAAGCACAAAAGGGGAGCCATACAGTGACAGTTAGCCTGCCAAGCACTGATGACAGTGCAACAAAAGTCCTCTATCGGTTCCTTCCTCTTTCGTTCCTCTCCACTAATGTTCAGACTGTATAACATTTTCTGTGACCTGATAACAGCTGACGTCATCCTCTGCAGACAGTGAAGGGCTGAAGTGGACCGCATAAATATCCGGTCAAAGTTTTTCTTTATAAGACAACAAGATAAAGCAGAAGCTACAGCCACAGTGAAACTACTGAGGAGGAAATGCACAGTCAGAAGCTTGTCTTAAGTGCCAGAGTGGTGGTAACGGTTGCTGAGTCCCAATTACCCCTTCTATTGGAGAGTTTAGAGCAAACAACCATGGTAGTTTGATGTAAGTGCATGAAAAAGGAGCCCACATCTATATTACAATTGCTCAGACCAGAAGTTGTAATACCATCCTTTTCTTCTTCCTTTTAAGTTCGAGACGCCACCTTACCTTCTTTGACAAGCTGCACAAACACTGGGTTGTCACCACTGACAGTGAGCCCAAAGCCATTTTCATCTTTCTGGATGATTACACATCGCTGGACCAGACCTGCAAGTGAGACAGACATACAGAAATACATAACAGTGTCTTCAAAAAGACTAGGAAGTCACTTAAAAAAAAAATTGCATTCAATTCTTTAAGATCAATGCATCAACTACAAACTCTCTGAAAGAAACCTCCTTACATTAAATGTTGAGCAAATTAATTACGCTAAAAACATGATTTGTGCAGTTAATAAGGTCTATGAACATTACTTTTTACTCTATATATTTTAGCGAATTTTGGTATATGCTGCACAAAATCAAGATTTCACCTAAGGATAAAGTAGTGGATGCAAATTAAAAGGATCGTCCCACATTTTTCAAAGTCAACCTTAATGTAATACACAATGCCCATATTTGCATTAGAGGAATGGCAGCTTTTGATTTGTTCCACTGGTCGATATTTGACCATACTGACCATGATCACAATTAATCCTCCATCACCTACACTGTGATTGCTTTAACAAGGCATCTCTTTGTGGCCAGTAGGTTTTAGGGTCGTATCAAATTACTGCAGTATACAAGGGTATTTTAAACTCTATGAGGTATGATTTTCATTGCTGTCAAAAATACGGCCATTGCTCTTATTTTTGAAGTGATACAGATGTGCTATGTTGAGGCTATGTTGTGCAGTGCTCAGCATGTGCCATCAGAGGTCAGTCTCTTTGGTGAAATAGGCAGCTGAGCTAAGAAAGATGGCGGTTGTGGTGAGGATAATGTTAGAGGACAAGTAGAAAAAGTTAAAATGTCTCTTTCTTCTTCCCTAGAGATATTTGAGTTTAGTTCTGATGATAATGTGTTATGTGTCAGTACCCACTGTGGGAATTGTCACTGGGTTCTCTAACAAAAATCTATTTGAATTTTGACACAAAGTGGTAGCATTTTTTAATGTCACACGTGTTACAATGACAGCAGTTTCTTTTCAGACAAATATCCCCATAAACTGTAAACCCTGAAGAAATGTCAGGAAGATATCAACTATGAAAAAGGATGACGTGTGAAATGGTCTGTATGGACAAGAGGAACAATTACAGCGCCCAATAAGGCTTCTATTGCACTTTACATATGAGCATGTGAATATGGATTAAGACACACTTATAAAAAATGAAAATTCACCTTGAACATTTTAAATGATAACCCATCTCCAGTAGTCTAAAACCCTGTTTTTAGAATAACATGATAAAATCCCATAATCTCACTGTGTACAGTAAAGAAAGCTTGGCCGGTAAATTTCCAAATAGCCCAAATTTTTTAGGGATTAAATGTATTTTGGACATAATAGTTTATAAAAAGTTTTACATTGTCAACACACTGATTTGGTGA
>JAPZDZ010000024.1:14108591-14164855 GCA_029783805.1 Acanthurus tennentii
CACCAGGGCACCCGAGACCCACCACACGGCCCCCAGAGCCACAGGATCCAGATACAGCCCCAGGACCCAAGGGGGCAAGAAATACACAAATTTATGTGACGTATTTTAGGACCCTGACAAACACCACAAACTCAGCCTCTGAAAAAACTTTGCAGCACATAGTTTGTATGTAGCAAAGTAGCTATGTGTTAACGGAAGACATCATGCCTGAATGAAGATGAATTACAAATAAACTGAAAGTCTTACGATCCACATGAATTTGATTCCGTTTAGCTCTCTTCCTCTGTTACACAAACAGTTAAAGACACTCTTATAGAAGGCTTGTGAAAGTTTTGCACTCATTTTTTTAAAAAATGCTAAATTATCACATTGCAGTTCTCTGTTTACATTGTTATGCACTGTTCTGTTTCTTTGAATTTCATGGAAAACAAAAGATCAGAAGTTTAACAAGACTAATCTTAATACACTTTCCTTAAACTTTCAAAATGTGCTTAAGCTTATAATTCTAACAGGACTTGATCATTTTTATTATCTTAAAATAGAAAAATATTGTAATTTGCAATAAGCCATTTACAGTAAGCATATAATAGGAGCAAGTTTAAGTCCTATTAGACTCACTCCAGGTAAGAGTTAGCATGTGTTCTTAAATCTAATCCAAGATTTATTGTAAAACACAACCAACTGTTAAAGTTATGTAGGCAGCTACATAACTACATAACAGGCTACACTGTGGGAATTTTATCTTAGCTTAGACTTTTATACGTTCATACATGCCACCATAGTAGAATAAAATATGCACTGCATACATCTGAAGTTGCCACAAGGAGATGAAATGTAATTGTGACAATGGAGGAGAGTTTTATCTTACGGTATCTTGATCAATACAGACTGAAACTGACTGCTCATTTTTAAGGTTCTAACTACAAAAGTTTCTGTGAGGGTTCACTGAAAAAAAGAAGAACTAAAAAAAAAGAACTATCACAGTATCACTTAGTAAAAAAAATTCTAAGATGCATTCTAATATAATTGTCAAAGATTCTGCATTGATTCGCAAATGTCAAAAACCCATTTTGTAAATGTTAAATGTGACACTGATGAAATACAGAGATATCTGTGAATGTTCTCATTCATCCAGGTCATAGTTATTCTGGTAACTATAAATTAAAATTTATTTGAATTTAAATTTATTTGACCAGAATAATGAAATAAAGAGGTAAACCTCAAGTGTGAGGACAGAACAGCACATACATACAAGATCTAAAGCAGTTTGAGAGTTAGTTAATGGAAGAGAAGTAACTGAACCAACTATTTTGGGCTTTGGACAGCACTGGTTCAAAAAAACAGGTAGTTAGAATATGTCAGATTTAGTTTGGAAACAACTTATCAATAGAATGATTAACAAGATAATCTGAAAATAAAAAAAAATTAGTTGCAGCCCCAGAAAATACATACTTGTGTGATAAAGTATGAACAGTGCTGGTAATACAATTTAACCCATGTAACTGTGACAACTTTTAGACTAAATATTATATGCAGAATATGCTGTAGCAGGAACTACACTACAGAGAGAATTTAAAAACCAATTTTCCTTTATACATTCAATTCTTCAAATACAGTTATAAAGCAGCGAGTGAGGACTTCTTCCTGGACGGGGCCATTAAATTTACAGGGAGTGAGAAAGGGAGAAAGAAGGCAGAGTCAGAACAGGGTGGGATACGAGGGAGGGGCAGCACTGGAGCGGGCCTAGGCTTGAATGCTCCATTGAGGTTTGGTGTTTTGATGGAAAACTGTGGCAGAGCTGGGCCAACTGCAGCAACAGTGGCAGCAAGAGAGGCCCGGGACCAGACCAGACCATGAAGAGAGAAAAAGTAGTGAAGGAGGGAGGGACAAACAGCCCTGAGGGAGCAGGACTCTGACACACAGCCATTTCTGTGAAAGGATCTCCCAAACTGAAGAGGAAGGAAAACAGTGAACAATAAGGAACTGGACTAACTCATGCAAGATTCAGGGGAAGCCCTTCAAGTTATTCTTGGTTCCTCTTAAAATCGGTAAAAGCACATGCAAAATGGTGACCAAAGTTTCTTACAGAGTTAAATTATACAACCAATTCAATATTCCACACAAAAAAGCCAACATAAAACCTGAAACAGCTGATTGATCATGAGGACAAGACTTGTCAGGATACAATTGATTTACCCACATTATAGTAGGTGGACACTTGTCAGACAAAGCTGCTGTTGGAACGTGCTATGAGGAGTCACTGCAGTAATCTAGGGTCTAATACCAGAAGGGAAGAAACACAGCACACAGCACAGGTGTTGTTGGGAGGGTGGGGCCTGTCTGAAGCTGAGAGATGATTGGACAGCTCTGGAAGTTGCCTGTAGGCTGCAAAGATCTGACTAAGGTGTGTTCCATTACAAGATAACATTGCACACTGCAAGACATCCTCAGATGTAAGATTACAACAGGAAACTTGGTAGATCTGAAATGCAACCGTAGTGACAGCAAAACATCTTTGGTTTGTTTTGTGCTGACTCATTCTACTGACATGCCTATGGAACTGGTATTATGTCCTTTTCAGCCGGCCAGTCAGCCATTCATGCAGCTCTTTAAAACTGCTCTGTTATTCTATCAATGGTGTAATGACACAGTCTCTTGAACGGCCTGATTCATGCCTGTAGCCTACCAACAAGTGAGGATACACACACACACACAGCTCATTATCTAATTTATATACCTGAGACGCACAATGTGGGTGCACACAGAAACACATAGCCAGCATGACATCATTGCTTTCCACTCCCTGCCACTGTGAAAGAAACTGTCTACACCCACATAGTGATACTTCTTCTTAAAACCACCTTGTTACAGTCTAGTCTGATATCAAACACACTGATGTCACCCTTAAAATGTGACCTCAGCAGAGTATACATGTACTGTTGTGTATATTGTGATATTGATTTAAGGAAAGAGAGCATTAAATCAGCCTATAAGAGACATGGGGGGAAAGAAAGTGAGAGGTGTGGTGTGTTGAGAGACAAGAGCAATAGCTTTGGAGCTCAAGCTACAGCCTCGGGGGGAAAACAGTGCCCTTTCTGCCCCAATAAACCTCATCAGGATTCCTGACATGAGGTCTGGGGGATAGACATTTCTTCACGCTATGCTGTCTGCTGTCCTCCAGCACTGGGAAAGGAAAAGAGGTGGTTCTACTTGCTACACTGTCCACACTGCTGCCGGTCATGAGCTCCACAACAAAACCTGAGAACTTTTCTAATCCTTTTTAGTCTGGGTTGATTATGGGGAAAATGATTCTTTTGATCAATTTCACTGTAAACTTTAGTACTATAGAACGGGGTATGTATGAGAGTGTCAGCCAGACACCTAAAATAACAGACTTTGGGTGTATGATTTTGTATCCTGCTAAGATCTTTAAGATTTTTCGATGGATGTTAGAAGCATACCTAAGGTGACATTAAGCTGATGCAACCAGAGGCAAAAGCACATTACTGACACCTCATTCTTTCCAAAGCTATAAATTGTTCCATGTATCACACTATACTCATTAAAAAATCTAACTTGGTGAATGCAAGAAAAAACTGAGTGATTCATCACTAAGGGAAAAATTTAGGGTATTCATTGGACAACAAGACATTCTAGACAAAAGATTCTAATGGCAAAGGTAATGATTTATGGTGAATCCCTGCACTTTCTCTTGCTTGGCTTTTTTTCCTGTCCTGGCTTTCTGCTACTGAAGTCTTAAGAAGTCACTGGGAAACTAGTGTCTTCCCTACAACAGGTCTGCCAGTTGGTGACAGAAGTGTTCTGACACTGGTTATTGTAGAGAAAAGAGTAGGGCTGCGCTAGTCTGTTAGTCTGCTAGTCACCACTTAATCAGTGGAAACAGGCAGTGTAAGATTAATCGCAGCTAGGCAGCAGGTTGCTGGTCTCTCTCGACAACATAACCTCTCCTAGCACACAGAGACAACATTCAATTAGAGCATCCCCATTTTGAGATCCATGGAAGGGGAGTCATGCAGCATAACTCACATCCAATTAACTAAGCAGAGATGCTGCTTTAATCGTCAACCATCTATGACTTAGCATTTCAGACAAAGACTGAGTGGACAAACCTGTATGTGTGAAATAACGAGAATAGAAAAAATGTATTGTAAATTTATTAACAGAATTTCTGTGTGAAATAAGGAACTTAACAAAAAGAATTTTAAAATGCATTGCCAGCATTATGTCTTGGCCCTATGTGCAGTCTGCACAATATCATGGCTTCACAAGTGCCACACTTAGCCTGAAGGCACTAGCCTAGTTCATTGCTACAAAACCCTTACATGGACATGTGAGGACACGACACTTGGGCAAGACAGCTCTCTCCCCTTGTCCCCTTTTTCTCTACTGTGGTAATCCTGTCTTTTGTGAAGTGAAAGTAATGGTTGGGCCCTGAAGCTCTCTTGGCTAACGGGGTAAGATTGTAGAGGGTGTCCACAAGCATCAGCATCACAGGCCTGGATGATAGACCCCCAACTCTCTCAGCACTCCCCCAGCTAAGGCCCAGACTTCACGAACTTTCCAACATTACTGACACTAACCCTGAGGCATCGCCTGTTTTGTTTCTGCTCTGCCATCTTCCTCTGTTTTTCTTTTCCTGTGCTTAGTTCTTTCCCTTTAGCCAAGCTGAACGTGACCAAGGAAGTATTTGCAGCTGTATTATATTTACTTTTCAATCAGCAAAGGACAAATGAAAATTAGACAGGTGGTAATGGCTAGCCCATTCTGTCCTAGATCTCTTAGGTCCTTATTTGCACTCGATAAATAAACAAAACTAAGATAATGACACGTCATTCAGTGCAGACCTGCAGTAGTTAACAGGTTTAACCAACAGCAAAAATGAAATGTGCAGCAACTAAACTGACAGCAAAAACTTACTGACGACCGTAACCAAAATGTGACCATGTCATCAATATCACATCCTAATTCCAGAAGACTGTGTTAAATGTATTACTTATAACTGTAAATGTAACAGTACCATATCTCCAGATGCACAAACTGGCTTTTTTTTGGTTTTACTGTGGCTTGATAGTCCAACATTATGGCCACCAAACATCTCCTGTATGTGAATTTTTTTTATGCGTCTCTCTTAAGAAAAAGTATCTCAATGAGACTACATCTAACCAAAGGTTGAATAAAATGTATCCACATGCAATGTGACAGTTCAATAAACATCTTGATTTATTTGCGCCTTGAAGTTTAACATTCTATGAAAACAGTAAACAGAACTACAACGTCAGCTAGCTCGGGATTTCTAAGAGCTACTGAGGTCTGGGTTTACTAAACCTATTCATACAGCTGCAAGCTACAAAGTTTTTACAGTAGCAGTAATTATCATTGTGCTATAGAAAAAAAATACTCAGACTGGTATTTATTTCTTAAACCAATCATAATCATCTTGGGAGACGCTAAAACAGGGATACAGCACGGGGGCACTTGGTAAAATTTTAAGCATAAAGACAGCGGAAGGGGAGGAGGAAACTGTCTGAAATAGTCATCCAATCACAGCTTTATACCGACAGCCTACAACCGGTGAGTCAGACTAGGCTGAGACAAACCAGCACCCCCCCCCCACCCCATCAGCAGTACCTGCAGGCAGTGATTCACATCAGCAGCAGAGGGAGAGGGACAGAGGACAAGAGGGAGGACTGAAACAAAATGATGTCTGTGTCCCTCATTCTCTCCAAACTTCGCTCGGTACTGTAATACCACGAATATTCATTTTATTACCAGCTGAGATTAGTCTCCAGTGAGAAAAAATATAATAGCACACAGTCTATTCTAGTGGTTTTTCATTTTAATTTCTTGAAGCGTCAGAGTTAAGGAAGGCTAAGCTGCATTAATCTGCCTCTACATTTGGGATATGAAAAATGTACAATGGCCTAGGGCTGTAATGATATGGAAAAATATTCATTTTTTAGTATTTTAAGTTTAAATGGTAGTACAAGAGCTACATTGAGGAAGTGGGCTAGACGTTCAGTTTTAAGTCAAAGCCTCATCTGAGATGTAACAAGCACTTGAATTAGACTGTGATCATAGACTATGCAAGACCTGTAAATGAAAAATCCTTTTAAATTGCAACAATATTGTGGGGATGACTGTTGGTGCTTTCAAAAAATTTTAACACATTGAGATTGTTAAGTGGAAGTGGAGTTGACTAAGAGGAAAGAAGCAAATATTAGAACAATCTGATGAATTCAGGAAATTACATAATTTTTCTGTAATGCATCTTCTAAATTCAGAAAACACTTCTGCTTTATGATGATGTAGCATTATTAAAATATCAATGTCATATCACTAGGTTGCCCAACCCTACTTTTGTTATCAAATTTAGGAGGTGGGGCCAGTGCTAAAAAATATAGGTGTCCATCTATGGTATTACAAGCCTGATTCATATTAGGAGGAAGATAGAATAAATGTGTTAGGTTGTGCATAAGACACAACTACTGCAGGAGGCAAGAACTGATAATGGAAAGGAGTCAAGAGTACCAGTGTTACGGATCAACTAGTTTCCCTTTTAACTGATGACTCATGCCTGAATATGTCTGTGGGTTGCTGTAATGACGGCAAATAGTGAGGCATAAATATAACCTCTTGAGTAGCTACAAATTATGCACTTATTTAAGTCTCAGACACACAATGCCACCAACAACAACAATTCTTAATCATTTTCGATGTAACAAAAAACGCAAACTCTGAGTTTAGATACCAGATCAATGTACAAAATAGTATTAAATCAATGTAGTGATCAAGTTTGTCACTAAGCTGTGTTTCCTTTTTTTGCTGTGCTTATGAAAGTAGTGCAGTGGCTGATAACATATACATTTCAGAATGCAGCAAAGTCAACTTAAGGCAAATGATAACTGTGTGCTTACAACAGATCAATCTCGGCTTGCTTCTAAGAAATTTAACACAACTTTTATTCTTACATTTAATTTCACGGTATTCAAAAAAATAATGATGATACTCATCAAGTGTTTCTTTAAAGATTCCTAAAACGCACAATTGGCTGATAATAAATACAAAAATTAAGGTAGACAGTAATATCTTCCCCAAAAACTGGCTCTGCCCATCTCCCATAAGATAACTGCAACTGCATGGCTGTGTATTCAACTGCTTTATCTGGTTGTGACAGCGTATCTTAGTGCTGCTAAACATACAGCCTGATACAACAACATGTTTCAATTAATAATTTTCAGATATTAGTTTTGACCTTATTTTGAGATCTTTTTAAACTTTTTCCACCTGCAGTAATTTCATTCTAACCTTTTAGTTGCAGGGAACATGCTAAGTATATAAATGGCCTCCACTGCATGCTGAGCTGGAGCCTTTGGGCTTCTGATCTGCGCTTTTAATGACTTCTGGATGCTCATTTCAATGCACAGTTTAGAGCAGCTGACACAGCTTCCCCGCTATCAGTGCTGACTAGATGGAGTAGAAGCACACTGCATTATCAGGGAGGGATGCCAAATACAGAAGACGCATACAAGCAGACTGAGCTGTCAGAAGTGCTCATGAAGACACTGATTGAGAGAAAAAAATCCACTGCAGTACGGCAAATATCACCATAAGTTATGATTACTTTGTGTGGACATAATTACTTTATTTGTTCCTTTAACACAATACTGATTGATAACCCTTTAATTAAAAGTTAACCCTAAGAGTTATTTATCCAGTTCAAATACAAAGCATTTGCAGGATGCAAAATTTAATATCCGTTGCTTTTTGCTGTTTACTTTTTTTTATAAATTGAATGCTCTTCAGTTTTTTGGGCAGATGGACCACAAACAAAATAAACCTCTTAATACATGATCTCTGGTAAGTTGTTAAGGAAAGTTTGGCATTAGTCATATCTACATAATCCATTTTAATTCATAAGCTAATAAAAAAACTCATTAGTTGCAACACTATCATTGACTAGTTACAGACAACTTGACATTTTTGCTCCAACACGGTAACAGTGGGGACATCCTGTACTCCAACCAGCCCCCTGAATGTACCTGACCTACACTGACGAACCTGAAGAGGAGCGTACAGCCGACAGCCAGTTTGCTCCCACTGAAACCTATTGTTTACTATTAGTGATGTCACCAGCACCACTTCCCGGGAGGGCCTCAGGGGGGGTGGGAAAAACGTGGAGATCAGCAGAACTCTATGACAAAGAGCTAACAGCACACTAAACTGACCCATCGGCTGGCGGCCCAACCCCAATAGATGTTGGATGCATACTCTGACCATAGTCAACAGAGCGAAAACAAAATGCAAAATACCAAACATGAAGAGGAAGAGGAAAGCAAAGGCAGGAACATACAGACATACTTGAGGGAGAGGGGGAGAGACAGAAAACAGCATTAATCAATGAAGTCATTACCGTCACTTACTGTGAAAAACAACCTCGAAAGCTGCTGCATTCTAAACAGTAATTTCAGATCACAGGCCTATTTTTATTTTTCTTGAACAAAAGTACAGAACTAGCTACTTGCAAGTCTGCTGACTGCTTTCCATACTGTTTTGCATTTTTTTTATTTTCATTAACAGGATTTCCTGCACCAGGCTCTACTAATAGAATGAAAAAATATGACATAGTGCTTCTGAAACCAAATCAAACAGATGAACAAATTCATTCTTAAGATATCAACCCACATGCTTTACCTAGAAAGTAGATGAATAGACAACAACTTTATGAAGCACTGTCTCAAGCCTTCACATGCAGCCGTAAATCTGAGATGGCCACATATAAAAAAAAAAAAAAAAGACTGCCACTGACTGCACTGAACAGCAAAAGCAACGTGACATAAGGTGTCTCACTACACCAGGAGTATCTCTGTAATTTATCCACCTATCACCTGCAGTTATAACTTCAATATAGATTTGCTGGAGTCGTAAAACATAATGGTTTGTTTATTTAACTGATAAAGGCACCAAGAGATATGATGGTATCTGCACTGATTTAGTCAATAGGGCCATGCACAGTGTTGTGGTACTAGTATTTTGGAGGAAAAAACACAATAAACAGCACCTCGAGAGCAGTTGGTGCCACCCACTGTTGCCATCATTGCAGTGGGGGGAGGGGGGTCATGTAAAATGGGGCTGGGTATTAGCCTGTAGCTTGTGCCCTATTCATGAAGATACTTCAGATCCCAACTTGTGTAACACAGCTTCCTTCTGCTCTAAATCTACGGACCACATTCCACTGTACCAGCCTGCTCTCCTTGCAGACATGAGGGATTCAGGTGGGAAGTGACGTAATGTGACAGCTTTACATCTCTATTTCCCTGCCAGAGTAAATCGAAGTGGAAATAGAAACCTCTCTGTTGCCTCAGTACAAAAACATAAGGGAATCATTCTTGTCATAATGCAATAGCAGCCTATTGACAACTTATATCCACTGGGTTAGGATGGTACAGGCTGATCCTGCCTTACCATTTAGTGTGTTCCTCAGGTCATGACACATAAGTTATCCTGCCGGGCCTGGAAACAGTGTCCAATCTTTCAGTTTAACTTGACAGATGCCTAAGATAAGGTGATTACTTGACGTAGCTAAGGTTTTGTCTAAATCCAGAGATTGTTTTAATAGGTGTAGGAGAGGGTTAGCTTTAAAGGCTTAGCCGTAATAGTGATGTTGAAAGGTGTACAGGGATCACAAACGACTGTTCCCTGGCACACAAACAGTGGCAGGCCTCATTCCTTCGACAAGTAGTACTTTACTGTCTGCAGAGAACTCTATGACCCATGCTGAGATCAGCAGAGTTTCCATCACGATCTGATGTCCTTCCTTAGTAATTAGATTGTATAACACAGTTATTACTGAGCACATCACCACAAAGAAGTGCTTTACTTGGACCATGTAAAACATATTTTCATCAGACTGTGGGTTGCATTTCAGATCAGATCATCATAACAAAATCAAGAAACTTAAACAAAATGTAATATATTGTTACTTAGAGACTCGATTTGAGCAACGTGGTGTGCAGACAGTGCATTATTAGAATATAAAGGTCATTGCATACTGTACCTGTCAGAGAAGCTGGACTGTGTGTCACTCATTGGGCTTCCGGTTCTAGATTTGCAGAAAATTATATCCGATTAACATTTTCCAGAGTGTGATGAGGCGATTTCCTGGCGCGTCCTTCTCTGGCATTCGTCTGAAGTAGGCAATGATTTTGAGACTGGTGATGGGAATAAATTAACTGCAGGACACTGTTGGATTGTTGCGAGGCACGTCCAAAACACCAGGGGAGACAAAAATACTGGCTATATCTCTGATCTCCTAACCAATTCCCCTTTTCAAAATTAAATAGCTGGAAGGAATCTACAGTGCAGACCTTAAAAATTAATCGGGGCCTCTGTCGCTGTACAGTCAGACGATATCCTTCCCCGGCAATAAACAATTTTGTGGCAACAACAGTAAATATACTGCGCCAACCGGCACAAGTTGTCGTGCATGTATGAACTCCTTGTATGAATCCTTTGCATTCACATCCCAGTTTCCGTCGATATGAAATGTGTAAACAATCTGTATTCCAATATAATAGAAACCTTGGCCCAGCGATGTAGTCCGTCTGCCACCACCCCTGCTCGGTTGAATGGCCTCGGTTCCTAAATGATCTTTGAAGATGCTGGAAATTCCTCCAGTCCCATTTGGTATTCCCTGCTCCCAGAAATGCCTGTCTGTGGCTCTCCCGTGACCATGAGAATCACTCAATACCGAGTTAAAACGACTCGTGTTACACACTAGCAAAACAACTGCAGCTAATGTTATACCGGTATAAGACGTTGGATTCAAATCGAGAATTGGAAATATGGTCGATTAAAAAAAGCCCATTGGTTTATAGAAAACCCTTCCTCACGGCAAACTGGCTGCTGAATCTCGCCAGCTACCAGCTAACAAAACAGATGAGCTCTTTCAGCAAAAAACTTTGCTTCGTATGCTCTTGTTTCGAGTGCAAACTAAGCAAAGTCCCGTTCACAACAATGAGCCGGCCAACGACCGAAAAATATATATACAACACGGCATGAATGTTGACTGGCTTGCGATATGTCCCCGTGTTATGCCCTCCAAAAAGTCTCCTTGGGGGAAGAAAATCCAATGAAGTCGGTTAGCACAGCGCGACGTTCCTTGACTCCATGTTTCCAGAATTCAGTCGTTTCTCGGCAGAATTCCCGTGGATGGAAGCAGGCTAGCTATGTGGCCAGCTAACGGGACAGAAAGTAACACCAATCCTCTGTAAACAGCGACAAAAAAACCACCGAGGCGCCTAAAACTTCAAGCGAAAATCAAACGCGGTTTTTTCTAACGCAAGACGTTATTTGTACAAGAATATAACTTGCGGAAAGGTACCCAAAATCTCACTTTCTGCCGCTAGCAACGCCCTAGCCAGCTAGCTGTTCAGTCCACTAGCGCTTCCACTAACCACTTCCGCCGGGAGATGGGAAAACTCATTTTGTTTCAGAATGTTACGGGACATTGCTGCAAAACAACACGAAATTAATAAGAACAAAATCAACAACTACTACCATAAGTAATAAAAGTAACGATAGCATAATATTTATTTTTGCACTATTTAATTTATTCTTATTGTATAAAAAAGTGTTTTTTGTTGATTAATAAAAAGTTTAATAGTTAAATGTTATATATGAGATCTGCAAATAGTCGATTAATCGATCCAAGAATTAACTGGCAAAAATTCATGGGCGACTTAATTTTTAAAAGACAAAAATTAACTGGTCACACCTTCTTACATAAAAATATTTACTTTTTTCCCCTTTGTCTACTGTTGTAAGTAAAAAATAAAACATTTGAATGAATCACCTTTTACCCTGGAAACTAGAGATGAGCATTTTACACTTTTTTCTTGACACTTTGTAGACCAAACAATTAAAAAAATTAGGCACATTAATCAACAATTAAAAGAAATGTATTTTCCTATTAAACTTTTCATAAATCTGTTGAAATTATTTATTATTAAAGTTTTACATTACAACATAGACAACATCTTTCTGAGACAGAGAGATATAGACAGACAAAAGAAAAAAACAGTCATTAGTTACAGCCCTGCTTGTATCAATATGTTGCTGGATTGTTTGCTTTTCTATGGCAGATAAACCAGTTTTAAGCATTTTCCAGTAAGGAGACATTTTCCTTTAGGCAGTTGATTAACTTGATGATTATGTGTGTTGTATGATTACTGCATGGTTTTCAAGGCTCTGTCTGTCTGTGGTTGGTCTGGTACTGGGAGAACAGTCATTATGTTCATTTATTACAGCTTACAGTCCAGTCCTTTGTCCATCATCCACAAGAGGACATTCCTTTTTCAAAAAGGAAAGCCTGAAAGATGGAGGGGAACATGGACAAAACAAACTTCCATAAACTATTGCAGAGTAGACAAGACCAAGATCCACATTCTGTGCAATATGTGTAATTAATATTAATTGATTCCATTAGTAGACTGCTGAGTATGTTTTCTGTTACTTTACATACGTCTTTTAGAGGTAAGAAAATGCACTTAAGTTCACCGCATCCCCTGTGCATACATTATGCAGGGAATGATAGGTTGTGGGTGTTCAAAAGATCGTTTTTTGCATGTCCACAATGAATCTGTATGAATCCTATTGACCTTTAAAAAGCCAGTGCTTATAACCATGACTGAAAGAGTGATAATGTAATCTTCTCTTCTTTGGATCTGTTTTGTATGTCAGCTTAGTAGAAATCCTGCTGGACTGAGCACTATATTATTATATTTACTGTATTATGCATTACAGTTCCATTTATTTACTCATATCCTTAACAGTTGGCAGATGGATACTAGAACATGCTATATAATACCTTATTACATAGAGTGTCACACACCATGTGAAACTTTGTGTGCTCCAATGCACAACATATAAAAACTGTTAAATTTGTCCTAAAATGATTATATTATGCAAAACCTGCTTTTACTTGGAAATTAGGTTTAATGTGGCATTTTTTCACCTAACAAAGCCATAAATGTTTTACTTATGATATTGTTTTTTATTTTTGCATTGCCAAATGACTGTCCTCATGTTCCCTCACTGATCATTCATATATAATTGAAATGGCACCATCATGTGGACAGCTGAGGTAACTTCACTCTCAATCCAAAAGTCAAAAAGCAATTCAAAAGCATATAAACAATCTAACATATCTTTATTTCACTTCACACAGGGATTACAAAAGCAAAAAATAAATCTGAAATTGGTTCTTTATTACTCCTACACTCATGTTGGAGGGTTTACAGTACAACAAAGGGCAAGAACCAAACAAAAATTAGGAAAATACATTCAGATAACTAAGGCACACACCAGTTAAATTTTTAATGTCTTGGATATAACATTGATGCTCCTGATTCTCAAAAGTGGCATTCAGGTAAATAGACCTTATATGAGAGCAACACATTAAATTTCAAACAAATATAGACAGGAAAACAAAGGGATGACAAGCACATTGATGCAGTAATTCATCTGTACTAAATTAACAAATAGGATGTGGTCATAGTTCGACTGAAATAGAGTCTGAACGCTGGTAGATTGGTAACCTTCTTGACATGAAACATATGCAGTCATACAAAGGATTAAATGATAACAGTGTATTCACACAACAAGCCGCCTTCATTCCATGATGCACAGCAATTGTGTTTTGTTGTTTGGACAAAATGGTTTAATATCACAATATTAAGATGGGTATTTGTATAATAATTAATATCAAATTTCGGCAATGAATGAAAAATCATACACACAGAATACTTAGACGCTTTACACGTGTAAATAAAAATTTAACAACTACTTTTGTATGTTAGTATTTGTAAAATAATGATTCTACCATCTCAATGTGATTTTACTGAAAGATGATCAGTCACAATTATTGGCCAGCCCTTGTTGTTTGTCTTTTGCTGACTTGTGCAAAGACAAATAACCTTGCACTTCAGGTGTTAGAAACAAAAGATGCTGCAAGGCTGCACAGGTTTTCATCTTCTAACGCCAAGTCATGCACATCCAAAAAGCCTTTGAAGCTGGATTAAAAAAAATTAGCGGAGGTCGAAGTCAGACAGAAGATCAGCACACTGTATAGATGGCTCGCAATCAATTTAATTAAATTGTCAATTACCCCCTGACAAGTTCTTATGTGACTGAAACATGGCTATTGCACTAAATTAACTGGTCACTATCAGTGCAGAGTAAAGATCCTTTGTCTGATTTTATCTGAAAGACTGATGCAAGTCATGCAGTTGTATGATTACACAGTTGATACAGTGAAAGAGCACCTTCAAACAAATTCAAATACTAACAAACATTCAAAGACATTCAAAGATATTTAAAGTTTACATAAACATCTTCAAATATCTTTAAATAAAATATTTAAATATCTTTAAATAGCATAAGCTGTGCAGAACTACGTAGCTGAGAAGTCTGTTTGCACATATCCCTTTACATGGGGGATATAGAGTAAATAAATTGTTTTTGGGGGCATTTTCTGAAATATCATTTCAGACAGCTGGGAAACACTTGGAGGAATCACAACGAAATAAAGTTATCGAGCAGATCACAAACAACTCTGTGGAATTCAACCCAAATTTCTGGTATGACTTCATCTCCCTGAGTATAGCATCCCTTTCACATCTTCTTAAAGTTCATGTGTGCCAAAAAAAAGGGAATACAGGGAAACAATCCTAACTTTTCCTAATGTTTCACAAGGACCTCAAGCATTTTCTGTAAACAGTTTCTTTCCAAACACTGAGCAACACAGCAACATACGACTAGGCCACAGTTCACTGCAACTTGGTTTTCAGCAGCATAAACTAGATATGTGTTGTATGTTAAAAGCACATTTTACACAAAAATCTAACATTTCAGCTGCAATAACTGCATAAAAAATGTTTTTCTTGAAATGCATTGGTGTTTGACCTTACAGACAGGAGCCACAGGGCAATTTTCAATATAGAAAACTAAGACTTTGAAATATCCCATTTTTACTTCATTTCAATGTACAAAAAGTTGACTTTCTTTGTACTTTCCCTTGAACATCCACATTGAGAAACACAGACACAAAGCAAGATGATGTCCTTTAAAAAACAAACACAAACACAATCAGTCCCTCTTCCCTTCATGACCATTAGCTGCAACTCTTTCCTGTGGGTCCTTCTGCTGTTTGTGCCAGTTCTTGCTCTTCCGAATGGCAAATCGAACAATGTCCACCATAAACACCCAGGATAGAGCGTACATGGCCACTCCCCCACACTTGATAAAGAATCTGGGTCTTGGGGAGATCAGCTCACAGTACAGCATTGTGCCTCCCACAAAGATTCGCATCACCACAAAGAGCAGAACAAACAGGACGTCCACAACGTCGCCCAGCCGCGTCCCGTAATGTCCCGTCTGTTTGAGGAACCAGCGTGCCTGCAGGAGGGGGTTGGTGATTTCACTGCCAAAGAGGACAGCACAGCCCTCGATTCCAGACTCCCCCAACCACAGGGTCAACAGGATTCCCAGGATGCTCATGGTGTGGTGGGCCAGCATAACGGGTCCCTCTGTGCGGAAGTACACACACCAAGCCATATCAAAAAAAAAGTAGCCCAGGCTCACCACCAAGGCACTTATCTGCAGAGGAGTGTTCTTGGTACCTGACAACCATGGACAGAAACACAGGGAACTTAGTATAGTTTTTAAATAAAAGGAAAGAAATCATGCAAACACAGAGATAAAACAAGTTATAACTTTGACAGGGGCATAGAATGGTTGATACTGACATGTAGAAAGAAACTTCTTATTAAGGCCTTTGTGCAATACTGTGTAAAGATAGGAAAGATCAAATATTTTGACAACTTGCAAAGGGTTTATTCAAATTGAAAACTGCCTCAACTGGTAGTACAAGCTGTGCACACTAAGAGTTGTCCATAGTATTACTTAACACTTTCATGCTAAGCAATGTAGTTCTGAGAGGACTAGCCAGTCAAGACAAAACTAATCTGCATCTACATCTTCAAATCATTGGGATAGCCCTTTTTGTTTTATGAACTTAAAATGCACAGTGATAATTTAAATCAACAGAAAGCATCCTACCTGGATGAGAAAATGGCCAGGGTCCATCCACATAGCCTATGTATGCTGTAATGCACACTGCAAGGATGCCATGTACCAGTGTTACAAGGCGACAGTTCCACTCGTAGCTCCTGGACCCATTAATGTAACACAAAACAAAGTAGAAAGAGACCCAGCAGGAAAGGCACACAAGAGCTCCGACCACAAGCAGTGCCATCTTCCCTTCTGCAGAAAAAAAAACAATTGAGAAAAACAACTAAAACTAACTTAGTTTCTTTCAAAAACTTGCCCGTCAGCAGTCATTAAGCCAACTATGAATCACATTACAAAGCGACAGAAAAATGTACAGAGGCATATCTTGCTCTGTAATATCGCTTACAGTAAAAAGAAACGGCATTACCGTCCAAAGATTTAGACTGTGCAATCCTTTGTAAGTGGCCAACAATTAGCCTTTGCTTGAACTATAATAGCACTATAGTTGGCATGCTGAGGGTCTGGTGGGGTGAGAGGGACGTCTCTTCTTCTGCTGTGACGTTTAGTGCTAGGAGGTGAGACCATGCAGATGGACAGGCCCACACTCATTGAACTGGAACAAGATGTAGACTTGAGTCTCAAAGACTGCAAGACAGTTTCAAAACTGGACCAAAGGTTACTGGGTGCTGGGCCTCAGACAATTCTCTATGAGAGAGAGAGATTTTGTCTGCTAATAACAAATGACATGTGCCCTTTGAAAACACTTTAAATGAATCCAAAGTGTGATTTTGTTTTCGAGTCTGTGATGCTCAACAAAATAAACAGTTGTATGGATAAGGATGTCAGGGGTCGAGGCAAGGAAAAATTCTAAAAATTATATGTGGTAGGACAACTATCTTTCTGTATCCTTAAAACCTTTAAAAAATTGTTTCCTCACAATGCAGCATTCAAAATAGCCTGAAAAATACGAATTATTTTCTCAGTTATGCACTTTATAATGTTAAGTGAATACAGTGAAAATTGTCAGTTAAGACTGATGTTTTCAGATGACATGTTTCTTAAATCACATTAAGTTCACATTTTAAAATCCCAAGATGTCCAATTTAATAAAGAGAAAGGCACCAAAACCTCATTGGAAAAGGGTGAAATGAATGAATCTGTAGATTTTTTTGCTAAAAAATGTCTGGGAAATTATTGACCACTTTCTCGAAAAATTGATCCACTTATCAGCAAATCAATTTATTGTTTCAATCATTACAATAGATGGATGAAATTAAGGTTGGGGCCTATTTTGGCTTGGTTTTATCAAAATTTTGAAGCAAAAGAGAAGTCAACTATAAAAAAACAGATCAAATCCAATATTGGACATAGATGTTCAAAGAGAAACAACAACAACAACAAACAAACTATGCATCTGCAAAAGCAAAATACACACAGTGTTAAAGGGCTAGTTAGCTGAACAACCTAGTTTGAGTACATAAAAAACCTTGTTCCTCACAGCAGCAGCAGCAGCAAACAAAACAGATAGTACTAGTTATGTAATACATCATGAATATTTACCCTATGTTTTGCTACATAGGCGTTCTCGTGTGTCGTGCTGTTATTTTGGCCAGGACACACCTGTTAAAGGAGTTTTGTTGACCTTTCCTGATTAAATAAAGTTTCTTTTTTTTTAACTTGAGACACTTGAAAGTGGTACAACACGAATAGTGTAACGTGTACATTTACAACACTTTAATAGTGTTTCCATGGAAACCTATTACAGGAAATAGCGTAAACTAGTTATTTGTCAACTGACAGAATTCATATGAGCACGAATGATTTGTTATAATAAGTAATAACCAATTTTTAAACTAAAAAGGCAAGAGTTGCGGAGCTTGTGTCTTATTTAAGAGGATGCTCTCACACCGGCTAACTAGCCATGTTCGCTGAATCTCTAACAGACTAACTGCTAGCAAGCTAACGTTAAAGGGCTAACAAAGCGTTTTGTTACAGGATCATTACACGCAAACAAACCTGGCAAAATAACACTACCTTGAAGAAACACATGTGGCTCTCTCACTCCGTTTATATCCTGGGTGTTTCGACTCCCATGAAGATATGGCTCTGGAGGAGAATTTAAAAGGTTTCTTTGCAGAACAGCGGCTGCTATTCGCTTTCCTTTACGTTACGTGAGCTGTGCCTGCCAGTGGAAACAACTGCCTCCCTCAGCATCCCTAGTTTCCCTTTCACCTTATCAGTCGCTGCACATGCAAATAGATTTGACAGTAAAATTGTTTAAATTATCTAGTAAAATTATCCCCATTTGCAATAGCTTGGAGCTACAACAGAACTAATGTGCATAACAAGGCAGTTTCCCTTCCATTTATCCTTCTTTGTGTCTTCCCAAAGCCTTTTGCTATGATGTTGCCTCATCTTCTTTTGAACAGTGGCGACACTCTGTGGTCAATAGTTTGAATTACATGTACGTTCTCTTCCAGCAAAGGAACAAAATGGAAGAACTACATAGCAAAGATACTTACAATATTCTAACATATTTTAAAGGGGGCTGCATAGTAGTGCTGTGGCTGCAGAGAACATCTAACCTACTTGACCTGAGTTAAAACCCTTGTGAAAAGTTTTGCCAAAGTGTCCACAATCAAGGTTTTAATGGCAAACCTTGGTCCAGCTGTACCTGTGTGTTCCACATTAACACAATCAAGCATCAAATTATCATTATTTTCTCATTGGCTACATTACTAGCATGCAGGATAAAGGTCATATCCTACATGCTAGATGTAGCCAAAATCATCTCAGCCTCAGTCCAGCATGGGACATTTGAAACCCTTTTTTTCTTCTTCTATTTCCCGTGAGCACTTTATAAATTCTAATTAAGCACATAAACATTCTTTTGAAATACTTAAAATAATTACTTTCAACTGTATATGCAGTGCAAAGAAAGACTTTATTGAAACAATTCATGTAAAACACAACTTTTAAATGGTACATTATCTAATTGCTTCATTTTCTCCTTATGGCAACTCTTTACAACATATTCAGAACTCTTTCATAGAAAAAATATGTTTACGAACTTAATCTACAATTACATAGCAAATATATCAGTGGAAATGTTAAGGCACTTGATCACCAGAAAAGGCCACAAATAGAAATGTTTCACTCATTTGGTTCCTTAGTTAGCCGGAAAAACCGACCCACAAAACGAACATTAGATAATGCAGTAAAGACTGAAATGAAGATGGAGGTAAGACAAACCAAAATGAACTAGGCCAAGATACTTCAACCAACTGCTCCAAAGAACAGACAGACAAACTTAAGTTTGGTCCCATGAACTTAAGAAGTGCTCCTTAAATTACACATGAAAAAAGTTCACCACTGGGATACAAAAAACATAATAAACTGAAACTCTGTTTAACCAGAAGAGGGCAGTATAGATTATTAAAAGGGCCACACTGCAGTTTTGGTAAACCCTAACATGGAAAACTACCAAAATGAGGAGTCTGTTTTTAGATACTGAAACATTACACTCTTCTTTTGACAGTAATTCCTTTGACTTTGGTTTATTTGACAATTTTAAACAAAATGGAAATGTCACCGGTGGTCTTGAAGAGCACCCCACCACCCCCACGGGCACTGAAGAGGGGTGCATAACTGTTAAACAGGGTTAGGCGAAATTTAGGGATAACCCTGACCCTAAGCACTATTAATGAAAAAAATACCTGTTTGACCACACTCAACTTGGCACCTAAACAGCATGAAAGAAGGAACTATTAAATCTGAGAGGTTAAAATGTTCTGAAACATACTTCTTGTTATCGAGGACCTGTGGTTTAGATGTTTGACTTTAAGAGCTTGTTTAATGCAGAAAGAAATGAAAATCATGAGGTTAATTAACTAAAAGATACAAAAATAATTCTCCATAATTTCACTTTGCAACCAAAATAAATAAAACCAGCATTACAGAAGTTTTTTTCCATTAAAAACAGCTGGTCATAAATGTTTTTTAGAGCTTTATAGGTGAGATAAATCTTCCATCCAAATGTTCCTTCGCCAGAATGGAAGATGTTTTTATGACTCCTGTCATTCCTCTACTAGTGTTTAATTGACCTGAAATGCACTGTCCGAGCTTGGTGCATACAGTAGCTTGTTTGAGAGGTTGTTGTTGTCGGGGTCTGTCATGTGCTCCAATTATTTCTTAAAAAAAAAAAAAAAAAAAAAAAAAAAGGCACATAAGTGACAGCTTCTTGGCAAAGTCCCATTACAGCTTACGATATGTCATTTTCCCCAGAAAAGGCTCAAAGTCAGCGGGACCTCTTAAAATTTCATGTTGCATCTCTCCTTCCTCTAAGGTTTTGGTCTCATTTGGAACCTGAATTTATTTCTGTTCCAGCATAAACATCTGGATCTCCTCGCCGCTCCTCCACCTGAGACAGCTTCACTTACCATCATATAAACTGAGGTCCAGTGTAACTGTGTCTTTGAATAGCATGGGTGGAGAAGCATTGGCTTGGCTGGGGGAAAAAAAAATGTATTTCTCTTTTTTAATCCTTCCAGAAAAAAAATGCTAGGTCTCCTCGTCCCATAGACACAGCTGTTTTTGAGGAACATAGTAGGTGAAATGGTAACCCTTGCTGCAGCTCTTTATGCCACACTTATAGTTAGAGCCTTTGCCTGTGGTGTCCCGGCTGCGGCAGTACTTCAGCAGACATGGGTACCACTCCAGACGCAGGCTGTACGTGCAGAGACAAGGCTGCCACAAGTCTTTAGTGGAGTGACAGGCCTGAAAGGTGGGCGCCTCTGCTGTTTGGGGCAGGACCTCGAATATGGAGCCATCCACTCCTATAACACAGACAGGGGGAGGGGCATTAATTTCCAAGCTTGTCATATTAAAAACAAAAAAAGCAAGCCATCATAGAGTTGTGTGAATCATTCTCTTTCTGATTTCACTCAATTAAACACTGTATTGAACTGAAGAGTGCGAGCAAAGTGGTTTAAAAGAGGGGAGATGGTGCAGTAAAAAGGGCGCTTTGTCATGCAAACGAGATGCTACTGTGATTCCCTCTGCTGATAATGGTGCAGAGTGCTTGGTGAACCATGACCATCAACATTGTTTCCCCTATAACAGTGCTGTCAGTGGACAATAGTGCTGTCATATGAATTCTCCTCAGCCTAGATAATTTGGACTTCATTGCTATTAAAGTACTGGATCCCACCGAAAAAAGGCCACAGGGATGGGATGGAAATCATGACGTGTTCTCAATATAGGTATTACTGTTCTATCATGTCACATGTTATTTTCACTGACTGCTTGGTGGAATATACAATTTACCAACAAGACAGTATGCCTGTTGCACTTAACAGAGGTGTCAGGAGACAAAGAGTGAAGTAAGCATAGATACATGAACAGTAAAAGTACCTTATCAACTAAAAGCCAGAGATAATACTTAGAGTAATATCACCAAGAGGAAGTGGAAAGAGGTGTTTTGGCGATAGAAACAGAGAAGGCAGAGAGTGTTGGGGAGATAAAGAGTGTCAGCAGAGATACAGTTTTCCAAGACAATCGGGAGGGATGGGGAGAGAAGGAGAGAGATAAGAAAACAGGCAGACATTTTGCTTTAACCAACTGAAACTTTGCAAGTTTTAATGACAAACAACGATAAAATGACAACAGACCACCAACCTTTGTCCAGCCAGTGTTTGACATCGGCCTCCCGGGTGTAGATGGCCTCCCGGGCCTCACTGCACATGTTGTGAATGTGGGTGCTGAGCTGCCAGGCCCGACTCAAATTGACCGCCACGCTCATCGTCAGCTGCTCCAATCCTCTCCTCTCCTCTGCCAAACGAATGGCCTGAGGGTTTTTCTGAGCAGACAACACAAACAATCAGGGTCCGAACCCTCAAGATGCTCAGAGCAATTTCATTTTTTCATAATACAACATAAATCCTGCTTGATCTGCTGCGTCATACCTGCCTGAGACGAGCCATGGACTCGCTGGGGATGATCTCATTGCGGCCGAGGCGAGAGATGAAGCACAGGGCCTGGTACTGGTTCTGCCCTCTTTCAAGCTCGCCCAGGATCAGCGCTCGGAATATCTTCACATCCTGCAAAACATCAGGGATGAGAGATGACTGGCTGAGCGGATACAGACGAACCCCAGAAGACAGTGAAGTGGTACATGAGGCGAGTTTGTAATAACTTACTCTTATATGTGGAGGCTCTTACGGATTAGAACAAATATTCTTTCCATTTCGACATTTGATGTAGCACTTTGCCAGACACTCAAAGTAATTCAATATGTGGAGTTCAAAGCTGTTCAAACAGCTGTCTGCTAAAAGTAAAGAGGGGGTTTATGTTTGCTACACCCATACAACCTCATCTGACACTTTGTTTATACATTTTATTGTCTGTGCGCCTGTGCAACGTACCTTCAGTCAGGCTCTGGTTATTTGTGCTGTTAAATTAAAGCTTCGAGACAAACATAACAGAGTTCCTCACATGCCGTAAAAGTCAGAAACATTTTACCACTTCGTTTTATACAGAACTGTAGAAGCAGGGAAATGGTGATAGTGGAGAGATAGTGGAAACTTGTTGCTATTGGCAAGTGTGTGAGAGATCTGGCGCCAAACCCAGGGCCATTAAGAGTTCTGTGAGAGGGCATGCAAAGCATGATGGGAAGCTTCAACAGTGGGGTGAGCAGACCTGTCTCCCTATTCATCACACACACACACACACACCCCTCCACCCTCTGGCTTCTGCTTCAAGACAGACACACACACACACACACAGAGTCTCAAACACCCCTCCTCCGCTTTTTTCACACACCCGTCTGAAGCAAACAGGCTGCAGAGGAGCAGCAGTTTCGAGGCCTTCACTCCCCAAGCAGGAGGAACTCTTGGACAGATAAACAGCACAGAGATAACCTCATTGAGTTCTCCTTAATCTTTTTCGTCTCACTTCCTGTACGCAAAAGTCAACAAACTGGCAAGAAAGTAACAGAGGTGTTTATGCTCTGTAGCATTCAGTATGCTAGTTTGCATGATCACCGGTTCCTCTTTTAACCAGTCACTTCTGTCTGTGTGAGAAGAGTTTCTGGCAGGCGAACAATACAAGCATGGACATAACACAAGACGCTCATGCAACACTATTTGACCTTTGGAAAGCAAATTACTGAGCAAATATTGATCCACAGCCTTTGTGTGATATTAATCTCAGCTGTTTCGCTCACATGTCTGTGTGGGCTGCTCAGTGTTGTGCGAAAACATGGACTCAAAGGACTGTAGAAACACAGAAAATGGAAATTAAACACCTCAGATGTTGCCATGCTGTGATAATAAGCTAGGACTTCATTTTTTTTGTTTTTTAACAAAAAAGGAACAAAGTCTAAATGATTAAAGAGAATGTCAAGACTGTAAGAGATGTGTATGTATCACAGCGAGCTCAGTGTGATGTGAGGAAGATGGAGTACAATGCTGACAGGGAGACGACCTGGAGAGCCATTTCCCCTCAAGTGTGGGGAGACCCAGAGGCCATGACTTCAAGACCTCCCATGCTGCAGACACATGGCGCTACGCTGGGACACTGTGATTGTACGTGAGTGTGTGTGTGTGTGTGTGTAGGCAGAGAGAGAGGGAGAGCAACAGAGAGAAAAAGAGAGAGAAGAGGGGAGGCACTCGTGTCAACCACATACGATTTTGCCCCAGGGCTCTCTGGGTAATTACAGAGAAGCAGGGGTAGCTCCACCAACTATGTTTCTTTCGGGAACTTATTCAGTGTTAAAGTGTAGACGCTGAGATCTCCTCCTCCTCCTCCTCTTGTGTCATTATGTGTCCAGATTAATGATTGCCTACTTCTGCCGCCCTGCATTTGGGTTCAGGCCAACGAGGAGCAAGAGGAGGGCAACAGAGCTCACCGAGGCAACAAGTTTTTCTGATGTAACTTTGTGTCGAGTCATCTGTATAGAAGTGAAAATCTTAAAAGAAGAGTAAGTCTTTTGAGGAAAGCACTAATTTGCTGTTTTGCAGCTATCAGATGAGACTGTAGACAACGTTCTCACGTCTAGTTACTAAATATGAAGCTACAGCAAGAGGTTAGAAGTCAGAGTGTATGTATCTTATTTGTTAAACCGGTACAACAATCAAGCGTAAAAGTGGCAGTTTGTGGTTTTCTGGGGTCATGAGCCTTAGGCTGTTTTTTTAAAACTAATCGGGCTTGGCGTTTTATTAGTTAAGGGTTGTGTGTCGGTGCGAGACTGTCATTACATGGCTTATGTGTGTGATATCATGTTGTGATCTTTATCCAAACTAATCAAGATGCCAACCATCATCGACCAGCAACCGTTGAACCACAAATGGAGGAAGAATTTCAACTCCTGCCCAACAAAGGGCCTTTTTCTCCACTTCTTGTCCACAAATACAAACAACTGAAACCGTATCAATTTTTCTCTCTATTTCTTGACCTATTCATGTAATTATATAGTCAGTGCTGAACA
Organism: Acanthurus tennentii; assembly: GCA_029783805.1. NCBI lineage: Eukaryota > Metazoa > Chordata > Actinopteri > Acanthuriformes > Acanthuridae > Acanthurus > Acanthurus tennentii. Next base: position 14,133,166 of record JAPZDZ010000024.1, read on the forward strand.
AATGAGGGGATATATATTTCTGCCTGCAGCCAGTGGGTCTCCTGCCAACTACAAAGTATAATTGTGGAAATTAAGCTTAATCAAGGCCTTTAAAACTGGCAATAACAAACCGGTGTTGATATTTGCAGCGTAGGTGCTGCTGAGATAATAATCAGCATGGCTTCTAAAAGCAAAAAGAGTAATAACAATGACATCACCTTCACATCCAGACAGAAGCTGTTGGATTCAGCTGTTTGTTTGGATAAGACTAGACTCCATTCTGCCTGCCTGAAGCCAGCACTGGCACTTGCACACACTGGCTCGTCTGTGCAGACACACTCTAAGTATGATAAAAGTAAAACGCAGCAGAGGAGTGAAATGTCGTGCGGTATGATAAAAGAAGATTTTTGAACCTTTTGTTATGATGTCGAGCAGCATCCAAACACCGGAGAGGTAAAGAGCTCTGAACTAAATGATCAAACAGCAGCTACATCTTTAAAAAACTGCCAAGCGGGTAGGTGGTGCTTTTTTGTAAGGTGTGGAATTATGCAAACTGCAGACTGGGGGGAACACTGGTACTGTGTGATCAGGCAATTATGATAGAGGCAGGTGTCAAGCTCCTTTGGGATAGCTATGGGGAGTGATGTGCTGTTTCCTGCTGTGACAGGAGCTGCTTTATTTGCTATTGGTAGACTCAATTGCTGCACAAATACCCAGATTGCCAAACAATAGACAACGTCAATGCTGGTGATTCATCTGGTTAGGAACACAGTGAGTCTCCTTTAGGACACTATAGTCAAGTGGGCCTGCTGGAGCTTGAAAATGAAGAGTAAGGCCACTTGAATTTACAGTTACTCCCCAGCCTAAAGAAATAAGGCTTATATCAGAGGAGTGAATCATCCCCAGAAGTTCATATCCACAGAAATGAATAAAATTAAAGACCAACATAGAGAGAAAATCACCAGGTACGGCGTTAAGAATTAAAAGATGACATTTCCCTGTCTTGAAAAAGACTGGCAGTACCATAATCAAAGGACAGTGTAGCCTTGAGTTTTTTTTCCCCGACCAGAGCAGTGTAAATGTCAGCAGGGCTATAAATAATCCACACAAGCACAGATTCCTCAGCATTGCTCCCTGACACCGGCAACCATTAGCCCATTTGCAGACAAACTACCCACTGGCTGGCCAACAGCCAAACACAAGTCTGTATTGATGCTTGCAGACCGACTAGTGGGTCAAACTAAGACCTGTTAAACAGGAGAGAGGAGGGGGCTGTTTCATTGGTGGTTACCTTTGGTGGGCCTGGTTATTTAAGAGGTGAACAAAAGCCTATTCAGACATTCAAAGGGTGCCATTTACAGTGAACATTCTCCATCACTGTAGTTGTAACCCAGCAAGCTAAATATGTTCTCCTCTCTGAGTGCATAACCGCTCTGCTGGCTGTGAAAACGGGAGCAGTGTTAAGTCCAATACTGATGAAAAAACAAGACTATTTTTAATGAGGGTTCTATAGCTTAAAGAAGTTTAAGTGTGCGAGTGAACTGACTACTGCAAGATATGTATATTTCACCGTGGATGCCAAGCTATTACCCCTTTAACACTGGACAAACTCTCACTAACATCTGGCTTTTTTCTGCAGCAGCAATGAGTACAATCAGTATTAATTCCTGGCTAAAATGACTCTGCAGTTGTCACAGGTTCTTAAATCTTCTCCAGCTCAGATCCGCAGTGATGTAAACATGACTCCTGGGCAGACACACTAATTTTCACTGCTTTTCAGGTGTGACAATGTGACGCATCCTGAATGTGACCATCATTTTATTGCCTTTTACAGTAAGGGAACAACATGCAATGTGATTTTGTTCCTCACACCATGCAAGATGCAACACTGGAAACACAGCAAAGTGAGAGGTGTGAAAATTTATTCCATCTGTCTCCGTTCAAACAGCTCCAACATTGTGTAGCTGGCGCTGAGTTTAGGAAACTGAAGGAAAAGATATAAAAAAAGTAACAGCTGTTCTATATTCACTGGCCTTCATGCTGCTATCTGTTGTTCCCTGTTTTTGGGTGTGTTAGTGATGCGGTGCTTGACAACACCAGAAAAAACAAACAAAAAGAAAAGAGAAAGGAAAACTTGTCCACTGACAGTTTGAAAGAATTTAATGGACTGATTTTAACAGGTTTACCTGCATATACATGTTAACTCTGGTGTAAAACAAAAAGTTGGTGGTGACTGTGCCAGCTCACAGGAGCATGCATGAATGGACATTCAAACATGCACAAATGCATACACACACACACACACACACACACACACAAACAAAAGTGCAGAGCTCATTTTCTCAAATGATGCTTTGTTGGATTAATAGTGGATAGTGGAGGCTGACTGAGCGTGCAGGTTTTGATGAACAGCTCGCCTGAGTAAATCTGATCATTGATAAGGTGTGTTTTTTGTGGATTTGACTGTGTGTGTGTGTGTGTGTGTGTGTGTGTTTGCAGAGCAGATTACTGTGGTGGACCCCGGCCCTATCTCTGTTGGCCAGTCGCTTACTGTGACATGCCACTCACATGACAACTCAGAAAGAGAGAGAGAGGGAGCTGTTATCTCCTTCCCTCCAGATCTGCACTCTCACCCGCCTCACATCGCCCCATACCCCCACCCATTCAAATGACTCCTTTTTCCTGTATCCTCCTTTTATTTGTACCCATATCTTCATTAATTCAGCAATACTATTCATTAGTATTACTATATACAATCAAGGACTGTGTTTAATTACAAGAGTAAAAATGTAACATGTATACGAACAATAAAATAAAATAGTAACTTTTTCAGGTTTTTCAGGTCATCAGGAGTCATTTTAAAAGCCACTCTAAGATGCAGAGTGCAAAATGTATTATGCAGGGATGTGTGGAAATGTTAATTATGCCTTCAAATCCCACTGAGTCCTTGGGATTTCCGCTTGTCCTCATGAGCAAAAAGGACAAAAATACATTATGACTAACCCACAACCTTTATGGCATCTTTAGCTGAAAGCCATCAGTGGTTATGTTGTATTCATAATCACAGCATTCAACAATTTTGAGCATTTAAAGCTGTATCACATTTTACCACTTTTGGAGTAAAGCTTACATTATCAAGCTGTCATGTCCTTAGTACAATTCAGACTAATTTGTAATTTGCCATCCACTATTTAAGTGTCTCTTTGACTCCATTTTTGTCTTTTTTGGAAAAAAAAGAAAACATCTTCACTAATTTAACTGCCTTTTCATCAAATCTTTTATTTTTTTACAGGCTCCTTTCATTCCTCCTTCTCTTAGTTTTCTTCCTCTTCCTGCTGTCCCTCCTGCTCACTGAGCGAGTGAAGGACTGACAGCACGGGAGGGAAGAGAAAGCATTGTTTCAAGAGGAAAATCAGGAATAGTGGGGGAAAAAAAGATGCTTTGGGGGGGTAGGTGAAAACCTAGCCAATCAAGGAGGAGCGCATGTGCTGTTACACACCAGTGATTCCCACTTCAATGCCGCCCCCACCTTCAGCTGTTCACTTTCCCTCTGCACACACACACAAGTGCGTATGACACAGAAAGCTTCATATATCATCTATTTTTTTTGTTGTTGTTTTTACACATTTACCACCTTTATGGTATGTGCGTATCACACACACACACACACACACAGTAAAAGGTGATATATATTTGTCAGGTGGTGTTGTGTCTTACTGAAGATCAGTCTGTAATAACAATAAGCTGCAACAGTGGTTCTTTTGTTGGTCATATGTGAAACCTCTTGTGTTTGTGTGAAGGCCTGTACTTTTTCAGCAGCTGCTCTTTACGCCATGAAACCTTACAGCTCGGCCCTTAAAAAGAGCCCAAAGGTGGAATAGGCAAGTCTGATTGTTGTGTTTAATTCATGTCAAATACCAGCAACATCGATTGGTATTCCCACAAAAACCACCAACTCAAAGTGTCAGTCAACTTTTATTCTACATCATCTTTAATGCATATCTGAGAAAATATGGCATTCATGGAGGCAGTGTCTTGCAGACAGTTGACCTTAAAATGCTAAATAGAAAACTTTTGGCTTTGAATAACTACAAAAAAATATGTATTTTTTTATTTTAATTGTTTCAGTTGCTGAAATAAAAGAGAGCCATTTTATTACTTTAAATAGTAAAATAATGACAGTTAACTTAAGCATATAATTCAGGTCAAACCAAAGGTCAAAACAATAAACCAAAAATGCATTTCCTGATGATTATTTCCTCAGAAGTGCTGATTAACTCCGTGAAACCAAAAAACAAATAGAGGTTAATTCAGGCTACATCCACATGGTTTTGTTTTAAGATGGTGTAGTATTCCCAAATCTCCATTCAGATTAGTGTTAGTATGGACAACAAGGTATATTTCATTAATCAATGTTGAATTAACTGTTTGTAGTCAAGGCTCACTGTTAGTTTTCCGCTGACAAAGCTTTTGGTCATATGAGTGTGGCGCACTAGGAAATGACTGAAGCAACCTTATCAAGCAGGGGACGTGGGTGTCTATGATTTTGTTTCCTCAAGTATCTACTTCTGCTTATTTCCAAAGAATTGCAAAATGCCCTTTCATTTTGTTTTTTAATGAAATTGTATGAAAATTAAGCCGTACGATGCTATACTGTACAGCCCAGACATGAGGCCTGGTGTATACTGAGGAAGGGGGGAGGGGCAGTTAGAGGGGTGATTATTAGCACTCCTCGGGGGCTTTTGTCTGGGCCCCATGAGAGAAAGAGGTTAACGCCACTTAGCCTCATGAAGGTCCATGAAGTGTCTGTATATGTGTGTGTGTGTGTGTGCATGTTTGTGTGTGTGTGTGTGTTGCTTGTGGGTGTGTGTGACTGATGGGCTTCCCTGCCACGATCCAAAATCACTTACTACTTTCCTCGACTCCCCTCCCACCCCTACCCCTGTCAGTTTCACGTCAACACAAAAGCCTACTTGTGTGTGCGAGTGTGTGTGCGTGTAGATAAACAAGGTTGTAAAAAGGCAAATGTTTGCAGTGGAGTGCAGTGGTGATTTTGCCAAAGGTTCATTTTCACCTTAAGTTAAAAGGTCCAGTAAATTCCGTTTTTTGTTGGTGTCTTAATCTCAACAAATCACTAGCTTTCAACCTGAGATTTTTTCTGAGCCAAACTAAATCATTCATTAAGTTTACTGCAAATATATAGTGTGAAAACAGTCTCATTAATTCCGAGTATTTTTTTTCTCTGTGGTCAAAACAAGGAATATAAGAAACATCCAACTAAAAATAAGCAGGCAAAAATTACAATAAAAAAACAAAGAAAACTAAAAAAAGGCTGATTGAACACAACATGAAAATGATTTTGAACATTTGTTTATGCACATTTTCAATTATTAAATAAATACAATTCATTAAATGTAATTTTTTTGTATGTTAGTTTTCCAGGTTTTTTATTTTTTTCTCTCTTATTTAATAAACTTTAGCAGCACATTATCTGTAACTGATGGTAGAGTTGAGAAAGTTACTTGATTGCAGTTATTTTTTTTAGGATACAAATAACTACAGCTAATTAATTTAATATGTTTGTTTGACTATGGGCACCTCACTGCTTCTTATTAGTTATTCTAAGATCTTAAAAGAGTTGGAGTTTGTAAGCCATAATTATGACTTCGTTGTTGACATGAACTTTTGTGCGAAGTGATGAATAAAGTATCCACCAAACCTCTAAATATACCTACACATGTCAAGCGCCATCCTGCTGTCTCTGCATAAACTGAGCTTATACCTTTTTTTTGTTTGTTTTTTTGGTATGCATTAATTATTGCTTAGACTTTTCCATGCGTGTGCTGGCCTGGACTGGCTTGGTTTGGTTTGCAATGGCAGGTCAGCCCAACCTGGCAAGGATTTTGTGTTTTAAATGGGGATACAGCATGAAGGTGTATCATGACTAATGACATGCTTGCCCAATGTTTATCATTTCTCTTGCTGCAAGATTATTACACCGCACAACAGATTTAAGAAGTCGTCAAAGTGTTGAAGTAGAGCTGTTCGCAGAGGCGCAGTTAAAACCTGTTGTCTGCAGATGTTTATTTAACATCTGTGACTGTTCCTACTTGAACTCTTTCTCTCTGCAGTATTAGTTGACTGGGTTTTGTTGAAGAATAGTTGCCAACAAAAGTCAGATAATTTAGTGACTAATTTAGTCACTACCATGTTTAATTTTCTTTATTTCTTAAAAAGAACAGTCCCCTATTATTTTGTCAGTTAAACGTATTGATTATGAAGTAGCAAAATCAGGAAATGTTGGGTTTCCATGAGCAGTTATTTAACATGACTCCTGGAAGTTTTACTAACAGTGAACATGACAAAACACTTGATACAAATAAAGCAGATATTATGGACTCAATGCACTCATGGACTGGGCAGGCTCTGGTTGTGTTAGCAAGTTTACAGTATTTGTTATGGGATTTTCTGGCAGACTGGTGAGCAAATTTGTCTGCAGTTACAGTTAAGACCTTTCCCTGATCGGAAGATTTGGATAGATGAAATCACTGACACTGACCACTTGCTGTGTGTAGATATAATTCAGGACTCTCCTCTAGGAATGTAGAGAGAACACAGTAGAGCATCCTTTGACCTGCAGACATATGTAGGAGGCTAAGAAGCAATTTGGGGACAAAGCTAAGTGTATTTTCCAGCAGTTGGACGGCAGAGGCATGTGGAAGAGACTAAGGGCATTAATACAAAGGGATAAATCTCTGCATGATGAGTGCTGAGACATCTCTGGAAAATGCTCTTCCAAGCCATTTATACTGGCGCAGTAGTTATGCTCCAGACTGACTGGAGAGTGGGATCGTAGTCTCAGAGCATAACGTGAACATGACTCTTCAGTATGCAACAGATCACCTGATAATGTCACAATCTACATTCTGTTCATGGCCCATGGCTGACAGAACTGTGCAAGAACGCTGTTTATTGGTTATGGTCAATGCATGTGACATGCCTTAAGCAACTTGTCACGTATAGGAATGGCATGTCACGGTACTTAACAGCACTTTGTGCAATGTCCTTTGGACTTTCTGACAATCAGACAACAGGTAGTTAGAGTGGGCAGCTACACTTCAACTGCCATCAGCCTCAGCAAGTCAACCTAGCAGTGCTGTGTTCCAAGCACTGTCCTCTATTCCCTACACACACACATGGCTGTGTTAGCACTTCTGCCTTCAACACCATAATGAAGTCAATAAACAATAAGCAGTTAATAAAAATGAAACTTGCGTCAGTTGAGAGTGAGAAGTTGCATTAGCATAACAACTATTGCTGTGTCAGCCACTGCTAGCTACAAGCTAACAAAAAACATTAAATGATGCTAACTACATTTAACATTGTGATTGCTCTGCTATTCACAGGTAATTGCAACTAGACTTTTCTCTTGAGTCTCATGTGTTTGAGCTTCAGTCTGAGGCAGAGTTGCACTTTGCTCATGTTAGTGATCTGTATGTTCACTGCTCTTTCAACAGTCAACCAGTGAGCTGCAGTACTAGAATGGGTATAAGGCCTGAACTTGATAGATCCAAAATTTCTTACTGAGGAACAAACAAAAGGATTGTGCCTCCTGTCCCTTTTCAATTTTTTTGTCCTTTCTTGCTATGTAGAAAAAAACATGTAAAACAGAATATTAACTTAGTAAAGTATTTGTACATTCTTAAAAACATGGTTCAAGAGGAGCAAAAATATTTTCAGGCTGCTATTAGAAAGTCTGACAGATTACTCGGACACACTGACAGAGTGTGTTGCTGCTCAGGAGAGGATGAAGATTTCTGTGGAGGCTGACAGGCATCTCGTCACCCTGACCTGGGCATCTTCTCATTAGGACACAGCATGCATGCAGTATTAGCCCTGCCACATCTCATTGTTGGAGATGCACCCTTTGCTGGAGATGTATGCTTGGAGACAGTCTGTGGAATCATTGCCCACCATCTTACAACTGTCCTTCAGAAATGAGTTTAGTGTTGTGATTAATCTGGCCTCGTGTCATCTGTCCCTCTCAAAACCCAATTATCTCTTTGAGGTAAAGGACAAACCGTCCATCAGGTGAAAATGATTACAAATCAAAAAGAAATGGTGACTGACAGAGGAAAAAGGAGCTTGGGTGATTATACAGAACTGTTACTTACTGTACAAGAAAGACAAACAGGAATGTGGGAGAGAGAAAGAAACAAAAAGATATTGTGTAAGAAAAAATAATTTGTGAGGAACAACAAAAGGAGAAGGAATGAGGAGATAATAATCATGTGGCATCTAGTCAAAGATTTAGAGAAAATAAGAGAAAATAAAGAAAGAGCTTTCTGACCACGTTGGCTCAGTCAGTGATCCATATTTAAATTCCTAAAAAAAAAATGCTATTTTATTATTAATCACTCCATTTAGTAAACATAAAACTTTTGGTTTGGGTTAAGAAAAATACAAAAATTACAAAAAATAGACTCATGTTGGAATAAGTTTGAAATAATTTTTTAAAGTAAACAGTATATCTTGTTATTAATTGGAATAATTGAATTTAATGTTGTCCAAAAATGTTTCTTTTTTTTAAACTTCTTGTCAAAGACTTTTCTACAAAGACTTTGGCTGTGGGTTTTGTACCTTTTAAATTTTCTCTGCCATCACTGTCAGTCTTTGCGAACATGCTGTCAGTTAAAAACACTGTGAAAAGAAATACTTCAAATCTGGTGAATTCAACGACCTCTTCCCTAAACCTTTTTTTCTCTCCATTGCATTTCACTTTTTCCTCTTTCAAACACGCTCACCCCCTCCTCCTCCCTCCATGCTCCTCCTCTGTTCTCCTGTAACCATGGTGACCGTCAGCTGAGAAATGGCAACCGTGGCCCTTCATTAGGTATCAACACAGGCTCCGACAGCCCAGATAATAGCCAATAAGGAGGGGTGTGTGTGTGTGTGTGTGTGAGTGTGTGTGTCTGTGCGTCTGTGTGTGTGTGTGTATGTGTTTAGGATAAGGATGGGGGGTTTGGGGATGTGGCATTATGTTGGGCAGTAAATGAAAAGCCCCCAGGGACGAAGCCAACCTTGCTGTAATGCTTCAGAGTGTCACGGGTGTATGACTCTGTGTGTGTGTGAGTGCCAATAAGAGACCATGGGGTCCTTCACGTCTACAAATGTGGGAAGATGTGCACATGTGGATGCACAGATATGTACACATGGATGCCTCATGCATTTGCATGAACTCACACATCACGTCTGTCTGATTGACTTTGCCTGAGGATTACACTCAACCTATCAGATTCAAGATTTAAGATTTGGCATGTATGCACAGTACAGTGTGCGAACTGTGCATGTACTCACAATTAAAACAAAGTACACAAACATTTAATAAATAGGGGCATTTTGTAAACCAAAATTAGGTTGAATAAATGTAAAAAAACCACAAAAAACAAAAAGAGGAAAAGCAAAAGATAATCTTGTACAGTAAGACATATAATGTAAGTTATGAATATTGTTTAAAAAACATTGGATAAAAAATTTGGATAAATTTTAGACATATAAATGCAGAACAGATTTGTAAATATAGAAATAAAGCCAATGTAAAGTGGCTCTGTGGTAGTAGAAGCTCCTCGTAGCCAACTATAATCAGAGCTAAATAATAATATTTTTCACAGATGGCTACAAAAATAAGACAAAATAGGCCTATGTGAAAAAAAGAACAGCTCAGTTTACTGTAGCTATAATGGCCCCCCCTGATTACAGTGATGCAGAAAACATGGACTGATTTGAGGAATTTGATAATGAAAATTGATTTAACTGTAAAAGACTGACTATTGTGGAAATACTCAGTACATTAATTCAGCTAATAAAATCCAGGGTTCTTCAAACCGTTACGAAGACTTTTTCAGAGTGGACCTGTCAAAATGGAGGCTGTCCTGCATAAGCTGTGTAACATCAAAATCACTAATATTTATTACATTTAGAATATTTTCTCGTTTAAATTGTATTTATCCACAATGAATGCCAGTGAATGCCACAATTAAAGAATGAATGTTATTTTGAGACGTGATGTGTGAATTCAGATAAACAACAGAAAACTATTTTTGAAAAATAAAAAGAAACATTTGAAAAAATTAAAACAACTTTTATTTAGTATAAACACAAATATGCAGTGCTCTTGGTAGTGATTTCATGACAGTGGTTATTGTAACAGTGCACGGTGCTTATGAATTAATGAGTGCCATCCAGTGTAGTTTTGAAAGACCATTAGTGATCCAGTTCTATCAGAGAGCTGCTAGGTTAGATTTCTGCTCACCCTTCCAAATTACTCTGTCCATTACTGGTCACATTACAAATCAAAATTTTGTATTTTGAGGTAAGTCATTATTGCACACCATGCATGCTAAAGTGCTGCATGCGCTGCTGTTCTAAAATAACAAGTAACCTTGTTATTCCTCTTCAGGCACCTGCCTTTTCTGTGACTTTATAATTTTGACGACCTTTCCATAGTTCTGAACCTTTTTAGCAACTGTTAACTCTGGCTGTTTATAAAGATGAATCATAATGGAGCAACCTCAGGCCTATATCTTTATTAAACCGATTAAGTTTTGGTGGCTAGTTTAGATGAGCTAGTAGAAGAAATGTTGCAATACTTCCAGAACTGCTAAGAGTCAAAATCCTAGTCGATTGGCAGTCAAGTGAGCAGTGACAATGCTCAGTGAGGTGGAGGAAGAGTCCATGAGGAAGAAGATAACTTCAATTTAGATAATTCCAGCAGAGAGTTAATCTATATGTTGAATTTATTAGCCTTTGCTGATTATTTTCATGCATATTCCATTTGAGATTACTTTTAATGAGTAAAAGATGGTGTCAGTGTTGGTATTTTTGCAGAAGAGACCGTGGAGCAGCACAGGGCTCCTCTAAGAGACCCCTGAGTCACTAACATCCAGTATCAGTTGACGCTTATCACAAACTCACTTTATCAGTCTTTAACTGTGTGTGTGTGAGTTTGTGTGTGTGTGTGTGTGTGTGTGTGTGGGTGTATGTGTGTGTGTGTGTGTGTGTGTTTGAGTGCGTGAAGAGGCCGTTGTCTGAAAAACTCAGCCTCCACTCTCTTGACACCATCAAAATGGCAGCACCTCTTCCTTTTCTTCCTTAGAGCTAATGCCTCAGTGGCTCCATCCCCCTTCTGTTCCACACCGCCGTTGGTGCAGACATCTCAACGCACCATTGGTCAAGCCACCAAAAAAATGGAAATCCGCCAGCTCGCTGAAATTACTGATGGTTATTTTTCCTTTCCTGCCCCCCCCCCCCCCCCACACACACACACACACACACACACACCACCATCACCAACCCCACCGCCATACCTTACATAGTCCCTCCCTTCGGCCTCTTCTCTTGTGTTTCTGTCTCCTTTAACCATCCTCCAGCAACCAGTCACTATTTAGTGCAGATTTATTTTTTTTTTAACTTTACTCTTCTATAGTTTTTATCCCCTCCCTCCTTGTGCTATTTTAAAGAGCCCCTATGGCATGAGGCATTTAACCAAACTGCAAAAAAGGTCATTTGTGTCAGCTTTTTTAAAAGGCATTTATGTGATTTGTTGTCTTGTGGCCGAATCAACAAGATGAGGTCATTTGTCCAAATGCAATGTACAAAATAGATTAATATGATCTGATCTAACACTGTTATAGTTGAGTTAATCATCAAGGCTAGAAGACCAGCAAGGTCTTGGCTGAAAGAAAACATTGCTGACTAAAACTCAGAAACGAGAACAGATCTGTGTGCTTGTATGTCTCAACATTCAAAACATCCATTTTCAGGTTTTACTGTAAGCAGTGTCAAGCTACTTCTGTTGTTGTGCTTAACAGACAACAGTCATGATTCCAAGGACCAGTGGAGGATCTTGAAGGAAAACAGAAATATACTTTATGTTGTATTAGGTGCTAACTGATGTAATTTCTCTAATGAGAACAGACTAAAGTGTAGAGTTTGTCTGAAGAAGGTGATGTTAAATATGGAGGGAATTCATCCTCTTGCTGTTTATTTAATGTGTAAGTTAGTTAGATACTGATTATAACTTGGCAGTAAAGCAATGACAAATGTTTGTGATGCAGAGCAGTCAAAGACACTTCTGCACAAAGAATCAGTAACCTGGATATTATTAGAATCATACAGAGATATTAGTAATCAGGTTATTTTTCATATCACATCTCAATCATGACACTATAATTAGAGTGTTTAGGTAAAAATACTAATTGGCAGATGATGTTGATGAACTGACAAAATTAAAGTTGAGTAAAGCAAAAAGAAGGAATTTAAATGCAATGATCATCATAACATTTTATTATAAGAACATTTATCAGTGCCAGTGGAGTTCTCATCTTGGATTCTGTTCTCAAAATTGTCAAAGAAAGGCTTTGTTGACATGGTTCATAAGTTGGTAAAATAAAACAAACACCAAAAATTCCAAGCTTATTCAGGTGAAGCTTTATCTGTTTTTTTTTTTTTTCAAGTTTCATTTTAAATTCTCAGGTTATGTTCTATATTCTCAGACTTTCATCTTGCAATATGTCTGTGTGTCTCATAAGTGTGTGTGTGAATGCTTATTATGTAAATGAGGCACCAATGTCTACCTTGACATCCCAGGCTTAATTTATCTTCTACATCTCCTGCTTCATAGCTTCTTTTCTTTTTTGCCATCTGAGCACCAGCGGCCATCATGTAGTAGGGGTGAGATCATAATGCACTCACTGGGGCGCGTAATAACTTCTTTGGTGCATGTGTGTCCATGTCTGTGTGTGTGTGTGTGTGTTCATAACTGTGCCTACGTAACTGTATTGATCTACGTCAACATCATCAAATGCAAAACTGCCTTTGGAGACTAAAGCTGTAGTTTCTCTTTATGTGGCTTATACATCAGCTGCCTGTGTTCATGTGGATGACTGGTCCAACTCTGCTGTTTGTCTCACTTTGATTTTTGTCCAAAATTAACTGGCCTTTTGTCCATGCTTCTTATTTCTGTCTTAAATTTGCCTTTCCACCAATTACAATGATACAGCAATCCAACAGATGAGCTCAAATATATTCATTTAATTTTAATGACACATCAAATTGTGTTTATTTTACTAGAATCACAAAGTGCCGATCATGTAAGAATCAGGTGTTTGCTTTGTGGCTTTGTCTACGGAAACACAAAATGGGAATTTTGTATTAAAAAAGATTGTGATCCACATTTACTTAGAAAAGGGCATTGTGCAAATGTGTACTGTGGTTTTAATTGAGTCTGTGACTTCAATCAGCACCTGATTTTCATTATGCAGATGTTTCTGCCCTCTTAGACGCATTCTGTGAATAAAGGAGAGCTAATGCACATGCTGGGATTTTGATGACATCATCAAGTTCAGAAAAGTTGCATCATAAATGATCTTTATTACTGAACACTTTAATTTCAGTCCCATTGCTTCAAATTCATAAGCAGTAAATTAAGTTTTTATAAACGGTTCACTCCCACATCCAAGCTAAAACTACAGCTGTCCTCAACATGGTTTATAATTCAATATTTGTTTTCACTTTTTAAATCCCTGAGGGCTATCTAAATTAACAACAATAATACAGTGTTGCCAAAACTGTTATGATAACTGTGGTTCAACTCCACCCAAGAGAAACTGTTAATAAACTCAATACTATGATGTGATTAGTATTGCAAGATATTTAATTATTAATGTGTTTGTGTGGAGAGATATAATAAGACAGATGGGTGGATTAAAGTCGAGTTTGATGAACACAAACCAAACCACCCCATCTACTATCTGTTTAGGATTCAGCAATCAGATTTTTATTAAAAATATTCTAAAAGCCTCATTTTAGTTTACAATAACTGTCTCTTTAAAACATTTGCCTCACAAAACCAGCACAAACCGCCTAACCTCAGAAAATCCCATGGAATACTAAATCATCCTCTTAGCATGTGCACGCAGTGAGAGAAATGCACCTGAAAACCCTTTTACAAACAACATATTTGTGACTAAAAAAAGATCAAAAAGCTTGAGAAAATCTGGCCCCGTGACCTTGGGAGATGCTTAATATAATTTGTTTAATTCCATCACATATTAGCTGCAGCTGAGATTCAGAATTTATTTTTATACAAAAATGATTCTTGCATTGGAGTCATGCTATGAAGGGATCACTTCATAGCCAGTGTGTAGAGGAGAACTAATTACAGAAAACCAATAACTCCTTGAATGTGCTTATGACATATGAGTGTTGTATTATGATAGACTTGAAAAATAAAGAGCCTCTCCTGTAATGAAGGAAAGGCATTAATAAATGGCTTTTTTAAAAGAGTAACAGGCTCTCTTCAAAAAGGTGTTTGGCTTCCAGCAGTTTCTGACTGGATGGTTAAACCTTCTTTTAAATGCACTACATCACTGCTAACACTTAACAGATTTTAAGGTGTTTGTGTCTTACCCACTCCTCCCCACACACCAACACTGCCACCGCCACCACCCTGCATCTTTGCTGTAGTCATGAACCTGCAATTGAAAAAGATGAGGGAATTAATGAAAAATGCTGGAGCCAGAAGATGAATAGGGATCTGGCAAATTAGCCCTCTGTCACACTGCTTCCATAGAACAGCTGCTTAGCACTGACTCTGCCAGCATGTGTGACCTGCAGCCCTGACAAAAAGGAATCATTTTCATCTGAGGGAAAAGAAACAGAGCCAGAGATGAGAGAAAAAACAATAAATTTGCTAATAAATGGATTATCTTGTTGTTAATGTGTTTCATCTGTCTTTATTATTCATTTACATTTGTACTATGTTTTGCCTGATTTCATTAGTGCATACGGTTATTTAATAATTAAAAACAGCAATGTTAAAAGAATCAGGGCCAGTGAGCTGAGAGGGTGAAGGCTGATGGTTGCCTACAGCTCCAAATCCTTGTGATTTCCATGAGCATCAACTGCTTTTGAGTGTTATATCAAGTTGCTGAACTATGTCGAATCCCTTTTAAAAATTCATGTCCCTGCTCTTTTTCACTCACTTTTAGATATCATACATTATGAAGGCCAAGGACCTTTGCAGGATCACCTCGTAACATCTTCACACTCACAAACACATAATAAACTAGTCTATAGGTTTATTTTGACTCAGTCCCACATTAATTTCTTGCTAGTGGAAATAGTCTATGGAACCTTAACAGCTGATGGGTGTGCTCAGATCAAACAGTGTGTGGTCTTTCATTTTAATATAGGTAGTGTATTTAGGCTGCGAGGGTAAGGACCACATGTGATGCAGAAAAAAAAGCAGTAACCTTGCAGAAGAAAGCTGAAGCACAGTTGACTTTTGGAGGACTGGATCCCAGCTGCAGCAGTCAATCGGCTGATCGACCAATCAGACTCGGCAGAGCTAGAAATGAGGGAGAACAAAGATGTTAATTTTCATTTGTAAATGGACCATTTAATGAGACTCCTACACACTGCACAAACCTGTGCTAATCACTGCAATGCCTGATTTGGTCTGAAAGCTTAAATCGCCACTGAAAGTAATCCTAAACAAATTCATTATTTCCTCTTCTCAGAGTAACTTTTGTTAAAAAATTACAGTTACAAGCTGTTATAGTTTTTTGTTTTTGTCCTTTTTTTAACTGTGACAAAATTTTAGATACATTTTTAGTAGGAACCAGTTGGTTGAAGCTAAACTTCAGAGACACAGCAAATGGGTACTGAGTACTGAAAGTACTGAGAAACTGAATTACCAATAATATTTTAAGTTTTGGCCCTTATAATGAATATTTTTACCATAAGACAACATATAGGAAATGTGTCAAACATACAACAGGATGTTTGCTTTACTGTGGTGAAATAAACTGTATGGGCCCTACCGTACACCCGGCGCAAACGTGGTGCGCCAGTGGCGCAGGTGTCATTGCTATCTTACACCTGGCACAAATGGCATTTTTGTCACAAGTGTAAGATAGGAAATCCACTTGCACCTGGTCTGTGCGCCAAGGGGTGGAGGTCTGAGAATGAAGGCAGAATGGAGGCGTGTCCTGGCGCGTCTGATATCTTACACCCAGCGCAAAGAGGTCAAATGCACCAGGAGTTTAGACCAGCCAAACCTGGTCTAAACGGAGGCGCAAACGTAAAACAGCCTGGACCGCAACCTGCTCACACTCTTCTCCACAATCACAAACACCTTTATTTTCTGTTTTTGCCTCTCAGCAGTGTAAAATGTTTAAGTGAGCTTTTGACATATTTAGTGAAGTTAGTAAAGTGTCCTTTTAAAATATTTTTAATCACAAAATACGAAGTTTGAAGTAAACAGCGTGTGTATGGGAGTGTGTGTATCTCGCGCTTGGCTATGACGCACATAACCCTTTCATTTATGTGAGCCCCCCACACACACCTTAAATTTCAAATTAGGAATGACTGTATTCATAATGCCAAATGAATCTCAATGGACGGGACAGGATCGTGGAGCAAACTTCCTTGTTCTTGTCCTTGTTCTAGTATTTATTTGATCAGAAAAACAAGGATTAAATAATAATTATCTATAACATGAACCCTGAGCCAAGAGTTCTGTCTACTCACCGCTGAATCGCCTTTCTTCAATATCAACAAGCGGCTGAAAGAAAGTAGTCCGTCAACCATTAATGACCACATGTATTCTATTCACAAAATGAATTTAATTTTTAGGTGTGTGCGTGTGTGCATGCGTGCGTGCCTATGTGCGCGTTTTCCTCTGCAGGCGAAAATATATTGTAGAAATAGAT
Source organism: Acanthurus tennentii (assembly GCA_029783805.1). Taxonomy (NCBI): domain Eukaryota; kingdom Metazoa; phylum Chordata; class Actinopteri; order Acanthuriformes; family Acanthuridae; genus Acanthurus; species Acanthurus tennentii. The sequence continues at coordinate 14,149,920 of JAPZDZ010000024.1, forward strand.
GTGACAAAATATGTAAATGTTTGCTTTTTAAATGATTTGACTTATGGGGGAATCAGCTGAGAGCTACCTGACATAATACATTCATTGATCGCTGTCCCTGTCCGGCCGAATAAACAAAGAAACTAATGGATGATTAAATAAATAAATAAATCCTTGTAGTTCAGCTGGGAGTACCATACCAATACGCCATGCTCCACTGGCGCACCATTCTTTAAAGGGAATGAGAGCGGATTCTCCGATTGGTTCATTCATGGTTTGCCAGAGAAATACCCATGGAACACCTTTGAATTGATGAGATGATTCTACACAGCTGATTGGACTACCAGCAATGCGCCAGTGGCGCATTGGGCGGGGAAGAGTAGGATTCCGCTGCTGCTCCTGGAACAAGGCGGCAAAGGTTGACCTGGAACCTCCCCTGAATTAATTTTTAATTTTCCCCGCCCAATGCGCCACTGGCGCACGGCGCAAAGTGTACGATAGGGCCCTAAGTCATGCTGTCACATCAGTAAAGCTTGCCTGTGTAATTAAACCGTAGTGCCTTTGACAGGATAACCACTTTTTCATTTTAGTCATCTTTCTGAATATTCAGACTTGAACTCATTCCTGTTTATTTGCCATCAGCACAAACTATAGTGATAAGGGTGCAATTACAACCCTCACACATAGGAAAGTGGTATGCAAATATTAACACATCAGTTATTACAGACGTAGTGCACATGACTGAAGAATTGCTGGCTCCAGTGGAGGAGCAATCTTGAGTCCTGTAAGATGCTCTCACTGCTATTTCTCTACCTGCTACAACTTTAACAGAGAATTCCAATGATTTAACTTTAACTTAACTTTGATTATAAAACTCTCAATAGGCAGACGTGAAAACAAACACTGGTCACAGCATAATCAGCAGAGGCCAAGATGTTCTGACTCTTAGGATCCGGAATGAGTTAAACCAAAAGAAAGTAATAATAGCAATACTGACATTTTTCCATACTGCACCCTCATTCTAAATGCCCTCTTTGCTCAGTCTTCAAACCCGCTGTTTGTAATGCACGCTGTTATATATCTGATCTCCCAAACCTAAGCTGAAATAACCCTAATATCATAATTAGAATGTATTTTTCAAACACAGGAAAAATCTCACAAGAGTCTTACAAAACCTTAAACAAGTGTTTTGCTTGCTGGGTAAAATTTGTGTCAAGCAAACTACACTTTACATGTAATACAAAGGCAGTGGCACTGTCACATTAGAATGTGCTGCAACTGCAATTTGATTCCTATTTGATGTATTTTTTAAAAAAACACAGTTATGGCCTGCGAAAAGCCATTAACCTGGATGAACAGTTCATTTACATCCCACACAAACTTTAGTCCAAAAATCCTATCAGCTGTCATCTAAAGAGTTGCAAATGGATGAACGAGGAAGCCATTTTGTGTCAGTACGTCCACTGTGGTTTTGCTTGAGCCCTCTTCTTTGATGATGTGGGCGAACAGCCGAACAGCTCCATTCAATATGGTGATGGTGTGCAGTTGAAGGCGTGCATGCTGCTTTACTCCCCTCTCCCCCCATCCCCCCACACAAGTGTCTCACTCAGTTCTAATTTACAGTCGCTACCCTGCAGGAAAGGAAGAATCCAGCAATCACATTCATATTCAACTACCCCCCCAAGATAATGCTTCCCTTTTTTCTTTTCTCTTCCACTCTTCCCGCAGCATTTTTTATTCTTTATCTTTTTATTAACAGCTCAGCTTTGTGGGTGAAAACTTTCCCCTCTGCAAGCTATTCTGTTCTCCTCCTGCACACCACAGTCATGAGAAGAAAGAGGGAGCCATAGCATTGGGGTTGTTCAGGTTAATATGAGTGGGATTATTGCCTCAGTATTTGTCTGTTGAATAAGGCCAACAGATGGTCCACCCAGGAGTTTCAAAAATGCTCTCACCTGAGCTGAAGCCAGATCACGCCTTCGTCGAGTGAATGTACGCATGTGTGCAAGCATGTGTGCTTCATTGTGTGTTTTGTTTGGGTCAGATAGGGGAAGTGATGGCAAAAGCCAATGCATGCATTTTACTTTTACAAAGAGTTTTTTAAAAATGTCAAAACTAAGGATTTTGAGGACTAAACCAATCACTGCAACTAAAGCATTTTAGAGATTTTTAAAGTCTGGCATCATGGTGATATCACAACAGCAAAGAGTAACAGGTCATGAAACACAAAAAGTCAGATGGTTACAAAGGTTGTTGAGAAAAATCTTTGGGTTTGCCAAAACTATTTTGAAAAAAAAAAATAAAGGACTGTGATGCAATAAGGAGGTTAGGAGACAATGGATGTCTTATGCTGAGGCATTTATTACAGAGCTTGATGCATAAAGGAGATGAGGAATCAGCAGCACAAATATCAACCAGTGATCAAGGGTAAAGCCATCACCAGTCTGAGGCCGTCCTCTGTGAAAGCCATTTATTTAAAACCTCAGATTCTTCACATGGCAGCAATTCAAAGATACAAGTCCAAATAAGGTTCACTTGCCTAAATACATGGAGGGATTCTATTGGGTATTGAATCCTAAAAAGGCAAATATGCTTACCTAGGTCAACCTAAGTCACACAGTATTCACTCAGGTCCTACGCACTACCTTCTATCAGACAGACAGTCTGTTGATTCTGAGGCAAGGTTCAGCATATCTGTTGACCTTGGTCTGTGAGGAGACAGCCTCCCTCTATCAGGACAGCCACAGCCATCCCAGGCAGACGGAGAGCATGAACTATTTGGCACTGCTGTATGCCTTAAACCCAAAAAAGGTAATTCCTTCACATTAATGATCATCATTGCTTGATAAGATTCAGTTAAATTAAATAATGATATTGATGTTTGTTTAGATTCAAGTTGTTATCCCAGATTAAATTTATTCAAACTGACTGCTGCAGTACAGATTAATGCAGATAGTGGTGTTTCCTGTGTTTCAAACGAATGGAACTATGAACAATATTTTGGTCACATGTCATCATGTATCATGTGTCATATTTCTTATCATTCTTAGTCATTGATGCTGATTTGTTTTGTATTTATTTGTCATATGTCTTATATACAACTATCAATTGAGCTTGGAGAAAATGTGTTGACTCCACTTTACAGTCTGACTTTCTGTCTTTTGGTGATATGAAGGCTGTTTTATATGCTATGATTTCCTTTATCTTTTCACATCCTGACTAACTTAATGTGGGAGTCAGTCAGCATCTCTGTCTTGCCTGCAGCTAGTTTAGAATGCAGCAGCAAAGCCACTTGCTGGTACCAAGAAGAGAGACAATATTGCTGCTGAAGTGATCTTCTTCACTGGTTAACAATTAAATCTAAAATTTATTTATTTATTTATTTTGGCACTCATTGCTTTGGACTCTCTCTAATTTCAGCAATCCCTGTGGTATGTCCAGACCTCTCAAACCTACTAATCACTACTTCTTACCTGAAGAAAGAGGCAAGCTAAAAAAAGACAAACAGACAGAAATCTTTTATATTATTTTTTTATTTGGCCCAGATAGACCATTTTTTTCTGCTGTATATTGGGGCTTTGTGCTTTGATAACCTCATGAAATGTGTTAACTGAACTTCAAATAGAGTAATAATGGTCTGTTTAATTGTAACATGAAGCCAGAAATGTTTGTAGCCTTTGCAATCGATCTAGTTTTTATTTTTTTTTACCCACAATGCTGCTGTTTTTGCTTCATTTCTTGTTGTAGCAGAAACACTTGCTGAACAGACCACATGAACGTAAAAAATGAAACTAAGATGCTTTATCTTTTTTTCTCAAACTGTTGTTCATCTAACTGTGAACAGGGCTTGTGAATCTAATGCATCAGCATAAATCTTGATGTCACTCAGTTATGTATGAGCCAATGACTTATTTATTGCAAAATCCTATTCAAATTACAACCATTAGCTCGGTGCCACTGAGGCCTGTCATGATGTTTTTTTATTTATACAAAACAATCCATATTATTCATTTATCAAACACTATTAGTTAAAACTTATATAAGTTAGCAGAGTTGAAAACAGCCTGTAAGTTCCCAAAACATTTGATTATAATTTACATTAGTATTCCGGTGGATGCAGATTTCCAATGTGAATATGTTAAAATAGCACAAAACACAAATCAGGAAACACTGGCCAGCTGAGAAGAGGTCTGCCAACAAAATCCCAAAAAGTTTACAATTTTTAAATCTTTCGATCATTAGTCACACAGCAACTAAAGGACATTTAACTGAGTTATATTTTTTAAAAAAAACAAAAAACAAACCTATGCTAGTTATGCAGCACAGACAGAGCTCTGTTTAAATACCCTCAGGAGATTCTATTGAACCAAGTGTTGAACTAAACTGGAATACTTAAAAATAACAAGAGCAAAGTTTTAAGGGAAGAAAAAGTACATCATATTTTAGAGAAGGCGCTGCTGAAAAGTTGAAGAAAAAGGCAGATATTCACTTCTTCGCTACCCGAAGCATGCAGCATCCCCTCACCTTCCAAATATAAGGGAGATTTACTGTGGCCATAACTTTTCCTTATGCCACCTCTCCTTCTGACATTTTTATGGATGACCCCTCGCAGGACTCATCCAAGCTCATCCATCAAACGCAGGCTTCAAATAGAACGGTTTACGGATGCCATTAAGACCATTATGGGCTGATAACAATCTCTTCACCTCATCCTCATTTCAGTTATGAAGAAGTTCTATTCATTCTCATTTCTTTACCATTCCATATTTCAACAAAACGGTTATGGCCACTGCTCTGGGTGATTGTAATCTTGTATTGATTTCTTCTTTTGTTCTGTATATCACCACTTATGATTAGGCTTCTACTTTATTTGCATACTGTGTGTGTACTGTGTGTGGATTGAAGTGTTTCCATACCATAACAAAAAACAATTCAAACCTTACAATATTGATTTTTTTCTCTAGTAAAATTCCATAGCATTTCTTTTCTACTTCCATGTGTGTCTGCTATTTGAACCAGGGCAGTGTTCTTATTCCTGCTCTGTAGGTAAACTTCCTCGTGAATGAACTAGCATGGTTCCTCTTGAGCACAGATAAAGCTGCTTTTTCCTCACAGTGGGCTGTAGATGGAGAGGGAGGCAGGGGTCTGCTCTCACCTTAGGGGAGCCATGTTGGAGACAAGATGCTGTTTGACTTTGCAAGCCTAAAAGGTTGATGGAAGTACTTTTGTTTATGTCTCTGAAGCTATATTATATATATTGATTGTATATAATAATCAAGTAAGTGTAAACTCTTTATAGTGCCTTACAATATCAAGTTACAGTAATACTTATTACTGTTACTCCAACAGCCTAACAAAGTTTTCAGAACAGAATATAGCTGGTTTGAATGTTGGGTCACAGGACCAGTCATGATGGGTTTGACCGTCTACGTATTTGTGCACCTTTGTGCACCAAATGTGGACCAACAGAAAGGAAACTAGTAGCGTGAAACTAAAAAGATAACCTGTTAGCTAATAGGTTTAATTAAAAGAAATTCATTATTTATACGTTTAGCCATTATTTTTATGTAGCCATTTTATGTATCCACCCGTGCATTAAAAAAGAAAAGAAAAAAATATTTTTTGCACAGTGCAAAGATAAAAACCCAGTATATTCAGGTTGAAGTCTTCTGTAAATACCAACATTTTTATTAGTAACTATAATTTGCATATTTCTCTCAGTCACTATGAAAACAGTAACACTTATTTGTAATTATAACACATGTCTGTTACATGTAACTACTTTACTCTATAACATTGACTGTAAGTGCCTTTTTTTAAACCTAAATTGAAACATTTCATTTCTCATTTTATTTATTTTGCTTCAGGCCAATCAGCTGGCCAGGCCACTGGGGATTCTTCCAATGCCTCTGATGGCCTGTCTGACTTGCACAACCAAGCAGGATAAAGCGTATTAAATAAGTGTGTCTCCCAGTACATTATGTATTAAAGAATGGGTAAGAAAAGAGCTTTGTTAAAAAACATTTCTGTAAATTAATAATTGATCATTGTCCAATCATTGGAGGTGTGCTGAGGCTTAGACTGTCCTGGCTGTCATGTCGTCGTACCAACAGTGAGATAATATGTTGGTTGCTGTTTGAAGGAATGTGGAAGCTTTAGACCACAGGACATTAGACTTTCACTTTGACCCATGTTATTATTTTAAGAAGGTAGGTTCGCTCATCTGCAGTTCTAGTAATAGCAAATGAAATATCAACGCCTGTGAGAATCACGTTGACTCCAGTTGGGTTGCAGAGACAATCATCAGTTAATTTTCACATTTTACATTCAGAGGCTTTGGAACAGCACACTAGAGCATAGTGTCTTTACCCCCACTACATGTTGGAGCGGTCTGTGTTGTGTGGGATGAGTCTTCTTTGAGGAAGTAATGCCTGAGGTGTCTGTGTTAAGGAGATGAAAGCCGTGGCCATTTTGTTTCAATCTTTTTTCCTTTTTTCAGTTAGGGGTGGGGCTTTGTTGCAGAGCACATGGAAGCTGCACTCATGCAGATACTTGTGGTGTCTTAGTGGCTGGTAGATTGTGCTGTGTTGAGACTGAACCCACAGTCTAGTATTTTTTGCCGCGACAGTGAGTTAATTGAAGATGATCACACAGATAATGACTCCGCTGACTCTGCTGGGCCTACATACACAAATACAAATACAGTCTGTAAAGCCTGTCTTCCCTCTGCAGCTTCCCTCCCATCTTTGCTTCTCTCTGTCTCATCACAAGCGTACCCACTGTCACAGGCTGGCTATTTGACAGGAAATGGCAATTTCACTGGCAAGATTAGGCCTTTGATGTTGTTAGATGATAGCTATCTGCAGTCTCCCTTTACCTCTTCCCTTGACTGCATTCCTGTCCGTCACATGTTGAATATATCTAAAGGCGCTTATTTTCAGGACAGAGTGGCCCTGTTTATTTGTCAGTCAGGGAAGTCTTAAATTATACAGTAATTATTACTTGATTAATGTTTAGATTTTTGCTGACATAAAAGTGTGTTTTCAAGGTAATAATCATAAGTTTTTTTATTAACCTGTTTTTTTTCTCTTTAATTTCCACACAGAGGCTTCAAGTTGCAAAATGACATAATATCCTAACAGAATATTGGACCTGAAACTTGGACTGATTTAAGACTTGACTCAAGGTTTATTAATTAGAAGAATTTGGATTCAGTGTAAAAAATAGTAAAAAAAAAAAGTCATACTTAAATGTCTTGTCATTTTAATTGTGAGTCATGTTCAGAGTTAAAAGACTTAAACCGACTTGTTATTGTCTGATAAAGATTTGTGACTTGACTTGGAGTTGTCCTCGCCAACTTTAAATTTGATTTTCAACCTGCTTTGACCAGATTTGAGTTTTGATTAGAACTAACACTAAAATGATTTAAAAATAGCAATCAAAATTTTTAGCTAGAATATCAAAATTCTATGAATTTGTTAAAGTCTTGACTTTATAGTGAGACCCTCCATGAAGAAATTATTGGCTGAATTCTATCCTTAATTTGAAACTGACATGCTGTCTTATGACTCAGATTTTACTGGTTCTCAACCTTTTCCTTTGTTTTTATTTTCTCACTACAGCAAGGGAGGAGAATGTGGCCACTTTCCGTGGCGCGGAATACTTCTGCTACGATCTCTCCCAGAACCCCATCCAGAGCAGCAGTGATGAGATTACGCTCTCCTTTAAGACGTGGCAGCGCAATGGCCTTATCCTTCACACCGGCAAGTCAGCAGACTATGTCAACCTGGCGCTGAAGGACGGCGCTGTCTCCCTTGTTATCAACCTGGGCTCTGGAGCCTTTGAGGCCATTGTGGAGCCAGTGAATGGGAAGTTCAATGACAACTCATGGCATGATGTCAAAGTGACCCGCAACCTCCGGCAGGTAAGGCCCAGAGGAGGAACAGAGGAATGCAATTTTTAAGCTAAGTTAACCAGACAGTCAAGTCTAACGACTGCACTCTTTGTGTGTGGTAATTAATACACTTAAATTGAATGCTGCAGTACAACAGTCTACATTGTGTTTTTCTGAAGACTGTTCTCTTGAAGGTCAGCTATGTAAAGATGGTCAGTGTCACAAATATCAGTATCAGTTTTTCCCAGAGTTAACCTTAAGGCTGTAAAAAAAACAAGCAAGTAGCTTTTTGCAGCTTTAGCAACCAAATTTTAGTATAATTTTTAACTTAACACAACTTTCCTAGTAGAGTCCAATTATATTTTTCTAACTGCAAGACCATCAGTTTCCAGGCCTGATTTTTTCACTCTCTGCCATCTTAACTCCGTCTCCATCGGTCAACACATTGCTCCACATTTCATGGTGCTAGATGGCTGCTTCCTTTTTCTCACACCATTATCTCTTCCTTCCTCCATATCTGTCTGCGCACAGACAGTTTATGGGGCGATCAGAGGGAGAGGCTCTTGTCATCCAAGACCTCTCCTAATTACCCAAGACTAATCTCCAGTCAGGTGTACAATTTCTCATAAACCTGCACGTCTAGATATGTAAATAAACACACCTTTTATAACAGTCCTCTTTGATTGGAACCCTGTGGTTGACAGGTTTTTATTTTTTCAAAGCAAAGGGATGATTTGGTCCACAAATTAACTAATAAAATAAACAAAAGTATTCCTAAAATGGCTTGACATTTACATTAGTCAAAGGTCTAATTCTGAAATTTTCAGTCTGCCTGATTTTACAAACCCATGGGTAATGGTGGTCACAACAAGTAAGGTCATAAAGTACAGCAGAAAACTAGTTGATAACCAAATCAGACATAAAACTGCTGACCTATCTGCTTACAGTTCAGTCAAACTCACACATTCATGAATAGAAAATAGTGATTTTATGCTGCACACTACACCAAAACAGCAAGTGAAAGGATTTAAAAAGGTGATAGAGGTTTGGAGCCTGTTGCCTGCAGTACTTCCAGTAACAGCTCACTGTTGCTGTTTCTGACTATTTAATTAGTCCCTCAAAGATTTATGAAGAAGAAGTTATGTTTTTTAGACACACTTTGATCAGCAATCACAATCAGTATTAACCTTAATGATTTCCACAGTGTTCCCATTGGCTGCTCCATAATAAAAACAACCCTGTGACTGCAAGATGATTGCTTTGAATGTGGAGACTTTCATTAGCAATAGTCTAACCCAGCTTTAATATTTCTGTGTTGTATTACACAGTTAAGAGTGAGGCTGATGAGATGAGAAGCTAAATGATACCAAGTTACAAACAGTAATGCTGGTTTTATACTACACGTTATTTTGTCTGTTAAAATATTTACCAATTTATAGAGTCATAAATTCTTGCTGGTTAATTGATTAATACTTGGTTACTGTTGTAAAAGACAAATATTTTTAACATGCAAGTCTTTTCCCTCTGGACATAGAAGGTGTCCCACACATGGTTGTGTGATATTATTATACAAACGATAAAACGATCAACTTTGGGCATTCAACACTTATTTTTCATTTTGATGCCCTAAGTGTGTCATCAGACACACTGAGGCTATTATCTTTTAGCCTGAACCCACTGGATTAGATACAGTTCATTCAGTTTTCCTGGCTACATGGGAGTTGTGGATCGTCACGCACAAAAAACAAAAAGTCTCAACGATTACAGCTTAAATAATCAAGGCCTCTGTTCAGTAATATTTTTCCTATTGTCAACAAATCCCATCAAAAAATTTAGGCCAAGTATGTGTAAGTTTTTCTCTCAAGACTAACTGACTTCTTTACTCTGTTTTGACTTTCAGCTCAAAACCCATCTGGGTCCCATGAAGATGAGAATATTTAAAACATATACATAGAATTAATTTGCTTTTATCCTAAGTGACCTTAAATAAATGTTTTTAACTGTGCTGATAAAATCTTAAAATTGCAAGAATAATGTAAGTCAAGCAGACTTCACCAAGTTTTAAGTTAGCAACCAAAGGTATGTCGAAGGTTTACTGACCTAATGTGGATAACTGAGCAAGGACTGCAAACAGTTGTGATCTCCTTAAGCTGTTGTTGGGCTCTTATAGAAATAGACTAGCAAAATAAATGCCAGTGTGTAGTGGATGGCTTGGGTTTATGGTATGTTTATCTCTGGCTGTAGAATGGACCTGAGAAATTAGGCGCTTGGTAGACAAGTGCCAGTGTTTGAATCAGATTGGAGCAACTACCAGTAGCTGATGCAAGGTGTGGAGAGTGATGTAATGTTGGAGAACTTTGATTAGTTGAAGACCAGCTGATTGCACATGCGGGCCCACCAGCCAGGAGCAGTTGCAGCAAGGAGGAATAGATGTATCCTGATGTTGTGCAGAGAGAATCTCATGAGTAGCTTGATTGAGCAATCTTGACAGTAAAGGACAAGTGGTCATTTTAGTGTCACATCCAGGTTCCTTGTAATCCGAGCCGGAGACACGACTGAGACTTGTAAATGGTGATGGGAAGGTCATCTGCGCAATGCATTCCCTAAAAGGAAGAGTAACATAGTCTTTTCGAGGTTTAGCTTCAGGTACTGTGTATGCATATACTTAAAGGTATATTCTAAGACTGCAATTTAGATTCTGAACTGACTGAGGAAAAGATGGGATAAATTAAGTGTTATCTACATAGCTGTGTTAGGATCCACTGTGTAAGTTACTAACGTGTTAAGTGTAAAGGGGAAAGAAGAGGGAACCCAGGGTAGAGCCCTGAGGAGTCCCAATACTGAGGTCTCAAAATTCAGACTTAATTTCTTCCCAAGCTACCTCACAGGTGTAGTCCTGGGATGTGAACAGGTAGAATGCACAGCCTGTGAAATCTAGTTTGTGGTTTCAAATATGGGTCTGGATCAGTAATTTTCCAAAACAGCTGAGCATTTTAGTCACTTTACTCAGACAGTGGTAAACTGTTGGTAACCAGCCTCAGGATATTTATATTCGATGTTGGTGCAATGAATTTGCTCATGGTAATGACCTTTTCTTATGATTTGTTGACAATAAACAAAAAAAATATGAAAAAATCACCTGACATGTTTTTTGGACTAGATTCTGAGTTATGTTTTTCATGTCTATTTACCCAAATGACACAACTTCTCACAGCATACAAGGTAGGCTACAATTTAAAATTAAAATAGGGTAGAAGTTAAAGTAATTAACCCCTAAAGAAATCCATCACTGAACACACAAAGTAATGTAATATACAGGTAGCAGCAGAAGACATCTAGTGCTAACTGGATATAAATCTGACACAATAACAAATAGGCACATGTGTATGAAAAACAGCTTTAACCTACAAAATTTAGCACACCAAATTTGACACATGCTGAAGTTTCTGGTGCTGTAATGTTGGTCATGGTTAATTAATCTCATATGATTCAGCTTTTAATAGGGAGAATCAGATTCCTGAAATCCGCTTAACTTCTCACTCTTTTTGAGTTGGAACAACCAAAACACGCCACCTGTGATTGTATGATGGTGTTACAGACTGCATTTTTCACTCACAAATGATCAACTGTCAAGTAGGCTCACAGACACATGAACCCAATAAGCAAGTTTCAGTAACTTTAAGTACTGACAGTTGATATGACCTGCTGCCAGCAACATTTGTTGTTTTAAATAGTTAAAGCAATGATCAGTGCTGGTAAAAAGAACTGGGATGAAAATCTGGATGTTTGTCAAAGCTACAACCTGAATGTTCCATGCCCTGCTTTCAAAAGAGCGAAAAAAGAGGGTAAAAATTTTGTCATGCTATTGTCAATGTTCAGCAAAAAAGTATATTTTGCCAATCCATGTCAAAACTCAGTCACTTTCACAAATACCCTAGATAATTTGTTGAATTTTTATACTTATATGAGAGTGAAATGCTGCACTATAGAAAGCAGTTTTGCAAACAAATCATGCTATTGTGGACAAAACACAGGAAAGGAGAATAAAATACTTGCACTTTATCTGCTTGAGACATATCCTCTAAACTGCTACACATGACCCTAAAGATGCAGACACATCTATTAGATGACAGTGACAAACATCTTGACCCTTGCATAATTATAAGAAACATGGCCTTTCTTTCTAATACTTGCCTCCCTGTTAACCTCATTGTCTGTCCTGTTACAACTTTCCTTTAAAACACTGAGTTAAGGAAAGAGCTTTTTTTTTTTTTTACTAAAACATACTAACAATGTACTAATGCCCTCACTTTTCATTATTTTGTTTTCATTTGATTTGCTTTAATATTCATCTTTTAATTTTTTTCTCACATACCCATTGTTTCTGCAAAGCAAACAGGCATTGGATTCGCTATGGTAAACACACTCCATTGTATGGTAGATATCATTCTTATTGTCATTTTTTGGTTTGCTGTGAACTTCTTTCCTTCCTCTTTTTCAACTTCTGCACATCAAGATACCAGTCCTACAAATAAAACATAAGGAAATTGTTTTGTATTCCCCGGCTTTCATGTTGGCTTTGCTGTTGTTTCCCTTCTTACATTCAGTGATGGTTCATTCTTTGATGCTGCTTTTCTGCTTTTCCTTTAATCTCTTCCTTGTTTTAGTCACTCATAACTTTTGCTTCTCTAGGGTTTTACTAAATCTGCTTCATCCCAGATTTTCCTGTTAAATGTTTTTTTGTTGATTATATGGTAGAAACTACCAGAGGCATACTGCATCCTGAAAATAGAAAGATAAAATCCACTCTGACTCTGAATCTTGACAATTGTGACCAGTGCACTATATGCATATCTAGGCTATCATTTCATTAACTCTATGAAATTAAGAGGTAACCCACATTGCAGGAGAAAAATGGAATATAAACAAAAAAGAGGGGAAGTCTACAAAGCTTTAGGAACAGACATTTAGCTTGGAAACAAATGTTCCTAAATGTTTTAGAAGGTTGGAGTCAAATTAAAGCTCATCAAATAGTAATAAAATCAGCTTGTTTTACTTGTAAAGCAGCTTAAAAAATCTATTCAGCAGGCAAATACTAAGGTTTCCCCATCTTGAACTGACACTACTCATCCATTTGTTTGTCTTGATCTCGGCCTCTGATGGCACAATGAGTTGGAAAGAACTTAATCTGGATTTCCTTTAATCATGAAAAAAGACTTGTAAAAAGAACAAAGGGGGTAAAAGATATTTTTGGTTTATTACAACAGGGGTTTTAGTATGACTACTCCCATCAAGAGCATATAAACCAATACAAGAAGTATTATTATTTATGAAAACATAAATGTATTTACTATGCAGAATGATGTTGTTTTTGTGTTTTGGATGTGTTATTGCATCCTACATATACAGTATAAAAAACATTTTAAAGAAGAGACAAACCTTAGTTGAGCCATTATTTGTAGTTTTATTTGTAGTACTTTATGTCTACAAATGGATTGTATGTTCTGAAGTCTCAATCAGCTGAATAACATCACTGAAAAAGTCAAATAAACAGGTAAAACATAAAATACAAATAACAAAATACTGTAATTAAGTTTCAACTTGAATGAATGTACTTAGTTACATTCCACATTCGCAAATGAGATTTTTAATTCCAGTAAAATTATTGCTGCAGTGAGTTTTCACTATTTACAAAGTTTCCATAATGACGCCCTGCAGCGTGGGTCCTTACTCTGTCCGTCTGATTGTCCTGCATGTTTACATTCAGTGTTTTGTGGTGTGACACTACCTTCCCCATCCCTTTCATTGCTTTGTGAGTGTTTTTATGTCTTCTTCTGCACATTGCTTCTGTTACAATATATGCATTAGTTTCTTTCTTTTTTTCAATCATTTAGACACATAATAAGATCAAATAAAAAAAAGCAAACATGGTTTGTACATCACTAGTGCTACATTGAGATGAAAATCTGGATGTCTGTCTATGTCTGTAGCTAAGTTCTATCATTTATAATCTTTGTTTTAACATTTTATAAACCTTCAAACTGTATACTGGTTTCAACTACCACAAATAACATCTACTAACAACTAACCATCCAGAATAAAGAAAATTGTTGGCTCGCAGATTCAGTCCTGTATGATCCATATCACAGCTAAACACATTACCAGGTCTGAGCAGAAGTCACACAGATCTAAGTAACTTATAAAGCCACACTGTAGGCTGCCCTCTATCCTGAAATCCAAGACAGGCTTCTTATTTCCTCTCTCAATGTTCATCCCTCACTGTCAGGTGACAATATCAGTGGACGGGATTCTGACCACCACTGGTTACACCCAGGAAGACTACACCATGTTGGGCTCTGATGACTTCTTCTACGTGGGTGGAAGCCCCAGCACTGCTGACCTGCCTGGATCTCCAGTTAGCAACAATTTTATGGGCTGTCTCAAGGAGGTAAAATACCAGAATTATTATTTACTGTTGTGTACTTGTTATTGTATGTGGTATTGACTCAGGACATCAGGACATCAGATTTCACAATTAGAATGGCCGAAATATTTCTCAATAATGATGTTATCCAAATACTTAATTTTGAAAAAAAAAAAGCCATCAATTGAATTTATTTTTAACTGGTTATTGTGTTACATGAGTTTTTTTCTGGCAAATGAAATACACTCAAAATATGAGTGTAGTAAGTTTCACAAAAGAGTCTATAACTAAAACCTATTGGCATAGAATGTATAAAAAAACAATTACATTTAGTTATTTTTTAAATTTATGCCGACTGGTAGCCAGTGATAAGGTGCATTCCTGCTACCTCAACAAAAAGAAACACATGATGTAGGTACTAGGGATGGCTCGATACCACTTTTTCACATCCGATACCGATACCGAAACTGCAGCCTTGAGGATCGGCCCAATACCAATCCGATACCGATCCAATTGTTTTTGTCACTCTGAAAGTTGTTAATAATACGTGGATGTAATTTGTTTGATACTGACATCTAAAACACCACATTCACTGTACAACAACTATTCTGGTCCCCTAAAGAAAGAAGGAAAATATGT
>JAPZDZ010000024.1:14168825-14190129 GCA_029783805.1 Acanthurus tennentii
CCCCCCCCCCCCCCCCCCCCCCCCCCCCCCCCCCCCCCCCCCCCCCCCCCCCCCCCCCCCCCCCCCAAGCACCCTGCCTCTCCAACCCCAAACTCATTCTCCTCTACACATAGCACATGAGGGTGTGTAAAGAGTCTCCAGTTCATCCTCATTCTTACAGCATGCTTACTGTTGGGCGTCTCCATGAAGCCTCTATGCTTCAAACACGATCAGAATGTATGCAAGAGCAAACTGACCTGAGATCTGAACCTGCTGGCTGAAAGACAAAATCTGATTTATAAAGCTTAAGTGCAATGAGAGTCCTACAACAACACATTCATTCTCACCACAGTGCCACTGTTTGTCAAATCCAGACCCATGTAGCATGATGGTGTGAGATAGTGAGTGTCAAATGACCTCCAACATCTGCTGCTCCCCTGACCCCATCAGCACAGCAAGGGGGTCACTCAGGACACATCAGCACTGGCGTGGATAAAACTTTCCAGACCAGAGAAAGAGCTTCTGACAATGAAAAAGGTTTGATGTTTATAAATGGTGACAGTGGAGCATTTTAAAAAAAAAACAACTTCTCTTAAGAAGCTACTGGTTTAAGAGGGTAAAGTCCCCCCCTCCCCCCCGAAGAAGGCTTTGTTTAAGCACACTTACACTATTTTGGCATCTCTGAGAGGACAGGAGACTGATCTGAAAGCAGCCTGATCTGAAAACACAAGTGTGGGTGGAAAGATTTCCGAATGTAAACAGCCTCCTCAAATTATTTTCCGGCAGTGTGGCCAAATGTTTGCAAGTATATTTTGCTTTAAATAAATCAAAACAGTTTTTCAAAATGTCCCCTCAGATGCTTTATTGTGGAGCCAAGGTGTGTGCAGCTATAGATAAACACGGATGTGATGCATCTTAGAAATTTTAAATCCCCCCTCTCTCTTCCAGTGTAAACTCAGCTGAGAGGCTCGTGAAGTCACCCACATTCCTGCATTGATCAAACTCACTGGTTGGACATTAAAACACGCTGAGAACAAACTGATTAGCTTTCTCTGACAGCATTTCTACATCTGGAAAGACCCAAAAACAGCCTCTCAAATATGTGAGACATTTCCCTTGGATTTAACTCCAAGACATGGTTTATGTTCAGCTCAAGGTCTTAGACCGTAAAATGTTGCAGTGGTTGCTTAAGGAAAAAATAAAAAGATCTTTTCTGAATCCACAACTTACATATAACTAGAGAGGAGTCGCCTCTTCTAGGCTGCAACGGAACATCCGATTTATCTTCTGTTGCAAAATTACACGTTGACATTGAGCATGTCATCTGGAAATAACTGCAGACAGATTGCTGCAATTTTGCATAATTTAGAGAAAAGTCAGCAATAAAAACTTCACTTTGGTAGCAGACGGGATTGAAATAGTCCCATCGCTGAAATTAAGTTTCTCTACTTCCCTGAAGGAGGTTTTGAGCAAGTTAAGCAACCTGTAAATGCAAATGTGGGGGGAACTGTTGATACTGTCTCATTAAAGATAATAATAGTACAGTTTTCAGCAGTGTGGACGTTATCTGGTGAGATGTACTCAACACGATGCAGAGGTGTGATGAGCAGGCTCGGCCACATCATCTTTTCCATATGTCGACATGCCTTCAGAGCCAATGTAACCCTTCCTGAAATCCCAATTCGGCTGATTCTCACAGTGATTCATTGCTTGGATAAGGATGATTTAACTTCCTCCTTACTTCCAGCCGACCACAGAGTCTGATGGCTAGAACGTTTACTGTCTCATCTCTGCCACATATACACAAAGTAGAAAAAAAAAGAACAAGATGGCTGCTAATAATGATGCAGAGTTCTTTTTGAAATGATCCCAGTCACAGCAAAGACCCAACGACTGACTTTAAACACAGACCTCAACCCTGGATGAATCAAACATATAAAATATAACAGGACGGGAAAAGGAAATGCTTGATTGACAGCCATGGATTCCTTAAATGATGAGAAACAGGAATGAGTAGGCCTCTTCAACCTGAACACTACCTATCCACCTTTGACTGTGTTGTTCATTATAAATCTCCAGTGTTTTACATCCCTGTTAAAACACTCTTCTTCCCATGTGTGTTCATCTGGACTGTATATTCATGGCAGCTGGAAGTGACAGCACGTCCAACTTTCCATAAATCTTGGAGATACTGCACAAGGGCTGAATGAAAACCACATGCAAGAGAAACAAGGAGCAGGCAGGCAGGAAGCAGCGAGCAGGAGACAGAGAGGGGGACAGCAGGAGAGAGGGAGACATAGAAAAAAGAAGAGAGAGAAGGTGGGGGGCAAGGACGCAGACGTACGACTGTAACAGATAAAGAAAGCAGCCGAAAAGTAAAGTGATCCGAAAGGTTCTATTGGCTTAATTCAGGCAAACAAAAACCATGTGTGCGTGTGTGTTTTCCTGTGTGCATGCATGAGGGGAAGCAGCGACACGAGGCGCCTGCACGACCGAGCAAAGGCTCCCCTGCTCACTGATCAGTGTACGTCTCTTTAGATTGGTTTGTCACCAATGATTGGGGCTGACGGCCTCTTCTCTTTCAACTCCTAAATTAGCTGTTTTGGTTAGTGAACCAGACGTGCAGATCAAAAAGGTCAGACATGCCCACTTAATCCTGGTAAATCTCCCCCTTCACATCTCGCCAGCCTGTCAGCTTCTGTGTGACAGCAACCATCACAGACACATGCCTTTGCTCTGTGCGCCTCTGTGAGCGCCCCCCCTACACCCCCTCCGCCCTGCCACCTTACACACTGCAGTTGTAGTTTTCCTTCCAGGACTGACATTTATGTGTCTCTGAGCGGCGATCGTCAAAAGTGAAAGAGCGTCATCTTTCCAAAAAATCCTGAATGTGGTGGCTGTGAGGGAGGGACACTTGATCTGCTTGGCTACTTTTGGAGAATGCTAAATATGGTGGCTGATGAGCGGCTCTGAGTCGGACCCCTGAGCAGCAGGGGCATTAAGGCCAATGGGGTCTGTGGACATCCGCATCCTAAGGAGTAACAGCTGTCGTGACCTCTGTGAAACTAACACCAGGATGGAAAAACTTAAGTTTCACTTGAGTTTCTAGGCGAGTTACAGTGTGTGCTCCAGTGGGTTTAAGTTTTTGGCAACGTTTTCTTTAAAGCTTCAGATCTCTGAGCCTGCAACCTCAGAGGAAACCATCAAGCTTGACTCAAGAGGCCACTGTGGCTACTTGATTTCAGACTTGATATTATGTTGATTCAGGGCTGATGCTCATGTGAGTTTATCAAGTGGAAAAATGATAAAAAGCTGTCACAGTTTATATAAAAAGTATTTACTCTCACTTATCACACCTTTAATCTTGTTCTATTGACCTCAACCTTAAGGACATGACTTGGATTTTGTTAGAGCAGGGACACACACCCTTTGGTTTGGCCCCGGAAGTCCCATTTAGGTCAAATTATTGATTAATTTTAAGTAAATCAGTAATTCCCAATGTGAAGCCTGTGGATCACAGACAGTCCCTGAGAAATCTCAAGAAGGTCCCAAAGTGGACTGATACAAGAAACAGGCTCATATATTAATGACACTAAAGGCGTACAATGAATCATTTAATACGCTATTTAAAACTAAATTCAATGTTTTATGGACTGGAGACCTTTTATAGAGCACCGATGGCCCCTTCTCTTCATTATCTGGGAACTAAGAATTGAGCTGAGTTAAAACTACACAAATTATACAGTGATTTTAAAGCTTTCTAACAGCATCCTCTAAATCTTACATCGGTGTGTCGGAAGCAAAGGACACGAACGTCCCCTCGAGGCGCAACAACAGTCAGATAAAGTGGTAAACAGGTCCACCGCTCACCTGTTTGAAGTCCGCCACAAAAGTGATGAGGGTCCCGTCTCCCTGTTTGAATTCGAGCGATATCGTGTCTTTCTCGCTGTCCGCCTCCAACACCTCCTCGGTCACCAGTCGGTCAGAGAGCCGGACCCGGACCCGCAGCTCCGAGCCGAGTCCCACGGCGACGACCAGCACCAGGACGCAGAGCCGGGTCAGGATCCGAGCTGGAGCCGCAGAGATGCAACTCGCAAACATCCCCGAAGTCGCAAAACTGAACCCGACAGAGGAAAAAATCGAGGCGAAATCCAAAGATCTGCGCTCATATCCCCTCACTACTTCCCTGGGTTTTTTCGTAAAGTCTTCTCCTTCATATTTTGAAGCGGACTTAACACTTTACAAGTCCCGTATGTGTGCCAGCACTTTCCAGAAGAATCACACACACACACGATCATGAAAATCAGACGCCAATCCTTCTCTTACTTAAAAAAAAATATCTGCTTTTCACTCCTTGGAGCTTAGTTCACTTCCATTGAAAGTCTCTCGCTCCGGCGTTGTTGATAAGATCATGCGCACTTCAGTTTCCCCCCGCGCTACAGCCAACAGTCCGATGATTGCACGTTGCTTCTCATTCTGCTTTGTGTTGATATCCCCGTCTTCTTTTTCTTTTTTCTCTCTCTCTCCTCTCTCCCCCTCTCTCCTGCAATTCATGCAATCTCGTCACTTCCTATCCGTCGGTATCCAACTGCTCGCCTGGCCTCCAAACTTTCTGTTGAGTGAGTGAGTGAGTGAGTGAGTGCGGTGATGGTAGTAAACTCTTAAAGCCATACCACCCTCTGAACACTCCGCTGCCCATCCCCCTTAAAGGCCTCATGTGATCCTCCTGCACTCCAGCAAAGTAGGCTGAACTAATAATACCCCCAATAACAAAGGTGTTGTTAGGATTTGTAAATCATAGCTTCGTGGATGTTGCTCTTGCCATGTAAGGGGATAAATAAAAGGCTGGGCTGAACTGTAGCCTGCAGCTGGTGCTGATCAAAAAGCAAACAATAACCGGTGGCTCTAAGAAAAAAAAACAACAAAAAAAACATTTAGCCTATTAATTTTTTTTTATATGTTGCAGGAGACAGGTTTACAACCCCTTAAAAAACGCAGATAAACATGATGACTGCAATCTATTTACGTCGTAAATGTGCTGTGCTATTTCATCTTATGTTTGGAGGAATTCTTTTAATACATCCATTTGGCATATTAAACATTTTTTTGTGGTTTATTTGCATAGATGTGTGAAATTGAGTATGGGGCTGTGAAAAGCAGCACTCCAGTCTACCGCCCACAACCCTAATGAGGAAAACATAGATGTTGGCTGTTATGTTGATCTTATATAAGCTAATAACCAGTTTTAGGAACAAAAGTTGTGTAAAAAGTGAAGATAGAGTGCACTTTTCCTGTATGAATTTCCTTGCTTTTTCCGTTTTTTCCTCTCCTGTATCTGTCTAACCTCTCTCTCACCTTTTTTCATTTGGAATTCGGTTGCGATGCCTCCTGAAATAAATCTGTCTGGTAATTATAACCCTTGATGACAACACACGGTTGATTAACAGGTTCCAGCTGAAGGTAAAAATACAGCATCTCCTTTATTCCCCTGACGTATGTTATTTGATTTTACGATGTCCTGAAGGGAACGCATGCCTAAGTTGAGGCAAGAGCTGCCAAACAGAGTAAAGCTGCCAATCTGGACCAAGATTTTGGAGTCACATACATTACCACTCTGTGTTTGTGTGTGTGTGTGTGTGTGTGTGTGTGTTGCAAAAGGGGGGGGTGGCTACCCTTTGCTAAAACTACCTGAGCTGTTTTGTTATCTCCACCAGCTCACGCACTGCATTCTGGGTGGGCTGATGACCCCAAAATGTGGCAGGACTTGAGTGCTGCTGGGACCAAGAGGTGGTAGCTTCAGTGAAGGGGAAAACAAACAGAGGGGCTATAAAGCAGAGCAAACATTGTTAGCTAGGCCTGGCAATCCAAACTGGGCCCTGGACCCCCAATAGACTTGAGGCCAGGCAAACACACTCCTTTGTGATGTGAGTTTAGTCTTCAAGTATTCTCAGGCTCCGTCTTAGTTGGAGTATTTAAATAGCTGCAGGCTAAAGTTTGGAACAAGAATAGGTGATGGGATGTGATTCCCCAAAGTCAACAATTTAATGCTTTCTACGCTGTCAGTTAGCATGTAAATCTGTTGAACAAAATTGTGAAGCTTTGCTCTGAAATCTTGTGCTTGCATGTTGCACTTGTTTTGAACTCAATATCTCTGCTGCATCCACACACACACACACAACCACACAGCCACACAGACACACACACACATACACACAGCTGTCCAAAGTGCAGTAGCACTGCGAGCTTGCTTGCACGCACTCAGGCAGATAGCACAGACAGACACAAGCCACAGTGTACATAAGGGTGTTTATGATTAACTAACAATTGCGTTGTCCTTCAGTAATTACGGGCACAATAAGCAGCGGACGGTTAACCATGTGAGCGCCTTGCCCCACTGCTCTTTTGTAACACACTGTGCAAGAGAGGAGAAAAATCCTTTTAGTCAGACTTAAGGAGAGGCAAATCAGACAAGCGCCCTGAGGATTATGATCGCATGACATCTGCTTCAAGTCATTTAGTGATAATAGAATTTAAATTTCATCAAATTCCTCTCACTTTTTACTTGATTTCCCTTTTTGGTATCTTTATCTGAATTTTGCCATGCTTAAAAGTACAAGAGTTTTTTCTCTTGAATGTTCTAGCTAAAATGCAGTGAAGCTGTTTGCATTCCTAAAGGCAAAACCTGTGAAATAGACACTGCAGTCTTGTCTGGTCTGAGTTTGCTTTGTCAGTTTGACAACGCAGCTGCAGAGGTTTCCTTATCTGAACACATGTAATCCTGACATCTTCCTGCAGTTGTGAAATAACGAAACCAATTTAGACCTTGTGCTTCAGTTGAAAGAGATGCACTGATACCGTAAAAGAGAAATGACATGACAGTGTAGATAAGGAGTCAAACTTTACTGTATTTCAGATTCGAGCACTATCTGTTTAGATCTCCTTAAGACCACAAATGAGTCAGAATAAGTACAATAAAATGTGTGGGGTTAGAAAGCAGCAGCAAATTAGAACATCTTAGGAAACAATAATGTTGGACCTTAATTTTTAGGTCATACCACTGGGTGACGAGGTTGTAAATAACCATAACTGTTGCAAACACACATGCACGCACACACACACACACATTTCCAGTGTTGAAGTTAAAAATGTGAAGTATTTCCACCCTTTGACGAGGGACAACTGTGCTTATTTGTGAGGTATTCAGCTTTGACTACAACCAGGGTGCTAACACTGCATACCAGACGTGTGTGTGTGTGTATGTGTGTGTGTGTTTAAGTGTGTGCATGTGCATGTACAAAGTTACCTTCAGACAGTTGCATTTGACAGGGGCTTTACGCCACCCAGAACAAGCTTCTCACCAAAACAGCTTTCTTTTTTGCTGGTGAATTGAACAAAAAGTAAGACGCCTCTGCATCTCTTTACGTTTTTTTGATATTTTTAATAACTGCAAGTAAAAAGGATTGATAGCTCATATCCCAACTGCAACACATTGCTCTCCTGGTTAGAACCAAAAACTCCAGATACAGAAAGACAATATTTGCACTGTGGCTTGATCGCAGTCACATGCAGCCAAGCCGTAATACCCCTAATACTCCCTGAAAAGGCATAATATTTTCCTCCATAATGGTTTGCTTGAACTAAGTTTTCAGAAGTAATCAGAAAGCATCCCCTGCATCCTCTGCAGCGCTGCAAAATGAGGACAGCCAGTGGGGGAGAGCCAAACTCTGTGGTTGATCTAGCTGATCCCTCCTGCAGACAGATGCCAAGTGTATGTGTGTGCATATATATGTGTGTGCGTGTGCATGCTCTTTGAGAATGTGTGCAATATTTACATAAGGATTGCAGGAGTTGAAATCAAGCGGCTCTCCAGTCCTCTGATGATATTTTCATATCTCTGCTCCCCTGCTTTTCTTCCCTCTAACTGCTTTCCTACAGTGTGCTGGGGCGGCGGCATGGCTCTGTAAGCTCCCTGCTATAGGCAGACTGTGGAGATATCCACTTACACATATGGGGATCTGGGGCCAGAGTTACCCCTCTGGAGCGCAGGCTCGCATGGAGGAGCAGAGACTGAGGAAGAGAAAAGTCTGATGAAGGTGTGAAGATGAGACACTAGAAGCAATGCAAGCTTTCTGTAGGTCTACACAACATATTTCAAACCAAGAAGGAAACATAATGTGTTTCATTTAAGTTTAAGAAGGAAAAAGGGACATAAGCTTCCATTAACAGTAATGATAGTTATAATGATAATAGTTATTTACATCGAGCATACAGGAATACTGTTGAACAAAACAGTTTTTTTTTCAAAAGAAACAAGACTGGCAGTTGTTAAATATACTTCAAGTATTGTACTGAACAGATTACAGTACAGATTACATGTGCGTGTGATTAATTTTGAGTGTTTCTATTTACCCTACTTAAAACTTCTACTTCATCAGATTTGGGAGGAAGTTATTCTGGCCCTCTCTTTACGACAGTTATTTGACAGGTATAATTACTGGTTACTAAACAAATGACTGATAAAACATAAATCATCACAGAGGAAATTCCCTCGCAGTAAATTAAATGTGATATTTAAATGAGAAGCCAGATGCAATTTACATATGAAGGCAGTAAACAAAATCTGGTAATAATCTTATAATATGTAATAGCATAACATTTAATCATTCACACCTTTTCTTTTAATGCTTGAAGTGCAGTTTTCCTATAGTGAACATTAAATGATGTTTCCAGTGCAGGAATTTTACTTGTGATATAGATTATTTATTTTAATCACTTTTACTTAAGAAAATAATCTGAGTTCTTCTTCCACCTCTGGAGATTGAGAAGAGAAGAGAAGAGAAGAGAAGAGAAGAGAAGAGAAGGAGAAAAGAATTATTGCTTGATTATCTTGGTTACATAATCTTAAGTACACAAAGATGCTGTTTAATACAACTCTTTCATGAATCTACTTTATTTAGTGTTACTCACTGCCAGTGTGGCATCCAGATGTTCATGTGTCATCACCAGTGGTGAAAAACATGGGGAAATAACAGAGGAGGGATCATTTAACCCCTGCCTTTCCAAGAAAAGCATCCCACCCCCACATATGGCTCCACACAAAATCACTTATATTGCAAAAGAATTCCGTGGAAATTCCCATAAAGTTAATGACACATAGAAAGAGAGAGAGAGACAGAGAACAGAGATAAGGAGGGGGGGGGGAGTAAAACACACAGAAGGGAAAAAGGTTCTTTGAATTGTAAAAATAAATAAACATGTTTGGGCTTATTGCTCGGAGCGTCGAACCCCACAGTGAGAATCTTTCCTGGCACAATCCCAGCAGGAGATGAAAGACGATCCCACTTTAAACACATGCGCAGGAACGTATCATTTATCTTCCCCCCATTATGGGAGGTCAAACCTGTTGTGATCTAATAGCTGAGGTGGAGCTACCTTTCTCTGTCTTTCTCGAAAAGTCACACACAAATACTTGGAGCATTTACTCATGGTAATTATACAACGCAAGCTCTCATGCTGCCTTTTTGTACACATCTGGCAAACCTTAATGTCCCTTTTTACAAAAAAATAAATACATCCATCGTCAAGAAATTAAAGCAGCCTGAGTATGTTGTTATTGGTGGATAAATGTGGAGTTTCAAGGTAGAAAACTTGGCCAAAAAACTCATCAGATGGCGTTGATTAAAGTTGTGGCCGGTTCTAAGGAAGCACATGACTCAGGGAACATCTGTTCAGGATGCAGGAAGATCTCCTTGGTATTGAATGAATCAACTCTTGGCTTCCTGGGGTTAGAGTAGAAATTACTGCTAATTCTCAGTAGGGGGCATTTAATAAGGTTGCTGGGAGTCATTGGGAGGTGAATCACTGAACACAATTGCCTTAGCAGATAAATCTTCTTTTATATGTACGAAACTTGTTCATATTTCTTGGGTGAAACATTTCAGTCTCTTCATACACAGTTTTGCTGAATATCTGGAACATATGTGGTTACAAAGTGCGTGTTCTGTGGTGTGTCTTTTATTATGAGGCACAGTATGACAATTCTGGCATGTACTGGAATTTTCTAAGAACTCATACAGTAGGCACCGAGTACTTTACGAGGGAGTTTTGCACACAGGTCATAAACAAGCGTCATTGACGTTTTGTCAGGTTTCTGAATTTCCCCATAGGTACAATGTTGTATCCCATAAACAAGGTGTAACAAAAAAACTGTTTCCTC
This sequence comes from Acanthurus tennentii, assembly GCA_029783805.1. Classification (NCBI taxonomy): domain Eukaryota; kingdom Metazoa; phylum Chordata; class Actinopteri; order Acanthuriformes; family Acanthuridae; genus Acanthurus; species Acanthurus tennentii. The sequence continues at coordinate 14,179,021 of JAPZDZ010000024.1, forward strand.
TCTCGTCTCTACCACTTCAATGTTAAATGAGTAGTATAATGGGAATTCTTAATCACAGTACTTTAATAAAATGTAAAATTAGAATAGGTACCCAGTTGTTAAAGCTTCTTACAGGAAAATTTCCCCTTAAATTTCTCCCAAATGTCAAGTTTTTTACTCCATGATAACAGAAAAGGTCACTTAAGTTAAAAATTCCCACAGTAAAAATTATTTTTTTTATGAAGTTTTAAAAAGTTCATTTTATGCCTTATTCCCTAACTTGTTCTCTTGTGCCTACATGCATGTGTATATACCATTACACTGTGAATACAAATAAATTACACTGTAAATTCCTTTGCACTGCACAATTATCTGAAGCATAACCACATGATGTGTAAATCTCTGCTTCTCAGCCTTGAATGGTCCCACTAATGCAGAAATGAGGCGTGACATCCACAACAATTATCATGTCACTATCATACAAACACTGAGTCAGTATCACCCACTTGTTTTTTTTTCTATTCACAAAATTGAATAGCTTCAATACTTTTAGATTATTTGAAAGTGTGACCTTTTGTCTGTAAGAGCCTTCAGTGAAGCTTTCTGATTTTAAGTGAGATGAGGTGGCTACTAGTGTACTGAAGGACACACATACGACTGTTTTTACCTCCACATCCACTGGAGTGGTTCGCAGTGAGAAGGACCTGAGTACAGTGAAATTGTTTTTTTTAATCTGATGGAAGAAGGAGCGAAAAATATTGAAGAAAGAGGCAGCCAATTTGAGCTTATTCTGCTTACCAGCAGAGATAAAATATGCTTCATTGAGACTCAGTGTGCTGTGGAAAAGAGTGTAAAGGGAATCCTGATTGCTGATTGAATAAAATGAAGTTACAAATGTCCAACACCAAACACAAACATTTAAAAGCTGGGCAAGCACTCTTGTACTGAAACAGTTCCCCTCTGTCTGCATTGCCTTTGAATTGTATGTTTCAGCCAAAGCGGGCCGCTGTTTGCATCAAAATGCCTCAAATATGACTGCATAGGCAAATGGATTGACAAAAAGTGCTATAATTGGTAAATAAGGCAAAGTATTTGTCATGTTATAGCACTTAATCTCAGCACTAGTGGGTGAAAACTAAAACTGAGCTAAATTTAAATTTACATTATAGACTAGCATCAATTAGGTGGCTAAAAACATGACCCATATTCATGCTAACGTTGCTGTGTATCTGCTGTTCTCTAGATCAAAATATTAAGTGATAATATGTCAATGTTGGTTTTACACTGCTCGCTCCCGCTGCCCCCAAGTGGCCAATAAGTTATTGCGGGTTTAAATAAAGTTAATCGCCCAGGTTTGTGTTGTTGAGTACATTCAAAAAGAAATGACCATTTACAATCATTTCCAAAGTTAGAATAATGCACTGTGTTTAAAGCCTTTGAGAACCACAGTACATTTAGGAACAATATCAAAGAGCACCTCTGTGTGAGTGAAGAGCTCAGAAAATGAATTTTTCATATTGAACTATTACCCAATTTCACTCCATTCCACGCATTTACCCAGGCTGAGATTACTGAGGAAGACTTTAAGGTAATCTTTGCTGTCTGCCCTTTTTTGTAACTACTCTCCATATGTCTGTCTGTCATTAGGCCTGCTATTCACACAGATAAGAGGCCAGTGTAATTGCCATGTGGCCCGACAGTCACGGCATAGCCGCTGATGTTCTGCCAGCACACAATCAAGATGCCTGCACCAGATTATCACGCTGTAAACAAACTGATGCGGGCCTCTCCCTCAGTGAATCGTCAGGGCCTCTTGCGAGCTCTGGGATTAGCATTTCCAACTGTCATCTGCCAGACTGAGCTCACGGCTTCTCTCATGACATACTGAGCAACGAAAGAATCAAATCAACCAAAACATAAACCAGAGCTAGTCATTGCTTTATGAGGGCATTAATTGATCAACATGTTTGTAATTATTGATAAAACTGATGTTTTTCCTGAATCTACATCAAATATTTCTGCTTCTCTGGTGCTTTATTTGACTGGAGGAACTAATAGTTAAACTGCTTCTCCCAAGAAAACAGCAAACCAGTAAAATGTCAGATTTTGGAAGGCTGTAAATTGTAAATGAGGGAAACATTAGGTCGTCTTTTTTCGACAGGGATGTTCTTTATTTTATGTGTGCAGAGGTTTAATTAAACTTTAATGAAAAGAAAAGAAACACCAAACTGGAAATAGTATAAAATAATTGCTCCAGTTTCAACACATGCAAAATGTTTAAGTGTGGACCACGACTGTCATATTTTACAGCATTTTGTTTTAGCGTTACAGTGAAAGAAAATTTGTCCCAAAGTTTCACAATAACTGTGACAGCTTGTAGAAAACAAATACTGTTCTTCCATGTCTGAGTTTTTATTGTTTGCATGCCTCTATTATTTGCTTCAAACTACTTATTTCTTTTGAAAAAATTACATTCACATTTATACAAATACAATTCCAGCTTCACCTCTGACATAGAGACATTTTAAGAAGTTATAGTTTGATAAAGAGGGAATAAATAAGGTAGATCATTTATGTCTGACTTGTTGACGAAGCATGAATGAACTTTGCAGCTGCTAAGTAGAAAGACAGTATAAAGTTCAGCTTCTTGCATAATGCCGACTGAAAAACAGTTCATTTCAGGGAAAACACACACAAACAGAGCTTGCTTTGGTAAAGACACGCTCTGAAAACATGTATCAAATCACCCGAAGTAAATAATGGAGGGCAGGGGTCCGGCCTGCAGGAGGCAGCTGAGAGAGTGGAGGAAACTATGAAAGCATGCTGTACTGGGGAAATGGATACTTGACCTAAGATAGCCTCCGTGCGCACATCTCTTTGAAAACAGGATTTCTACTTAAGTATTTACTTAAGCCAGTGTTGCTTTTGATAGTTCTGCACTGACCTTTAAGAGAGCGTACTTTAAGGAGTGGCGTTAATATGTGACATTATGGCAGATCGCAGGGTTTGCTGTCCACATGTTGATGTGTCCTTGGGCAAGAAACTTTCTTTGCTCCCCAACCTCCTTAAGTCCACAACTGCCAGTCAGGAACAGCATCCGGCTTAAAGGCCTTTTCGAATCAAGTTGGTCTGACTCATTGAGGATGATGGATGATCATGCTACCTGAGTACAAAAACTGAGCAGCGTGTAAAAAAAGCATGTCCTCATATTATATGTATCTTTGTATTTACATGAATAAAGTCGAGTATGGTGATGTAATAAAATTTCTGATAAATATGGGAGTGTTGAATTTCAGCTATGGTGGTTGCCCTGATGTCACACAATGAAAGCAATATATCAATTAAAAAACGGAAGAGGAAGAAGAAGAAGTCTGAAAGCCTTTGGAAAAAAAAAATCCATGTAATATAATTTAATGGCATTGAAATAAATTTTTTCTTTTTTAAAAATGCCTTCAGCCTTTTGGTTCACTCCTCCATGAGTCATATTCTGCTGATTGCTCTTCATAGAAACATTAAAGTTAAAGACCTGTTTTATCAGGACATAGCACAGGTGCCTCAGAGGCCTGTGGCTGACTGTGTGAGGTCTTTCTACCTTGTAAAAAAAAAAAAGGTTTAGCTGTTAAATCAAGTGGTGAGTTTTTGGATGGGATATCCTTAAAACTAGACCACAACCATTTACAAGGATGCTTCAGGGAATGTTAGAGGACGAAGTTCAGTTAGGGAGAAGAAGCTGAAGAGTTACTGACAAGGATGTGTTTCGGAAGAGAAAAAAGAAAAGTAAACCAGTTGTTTTGGTTCCTTGATTTACACCTCCGCTCTTTGTTACCTCACTGACCTCGCCCTGGTCGCTGACACAAAAATGCAGGACGAGAATTTAAGGTTTAATTCTCTCGTCTGACCTTTGACTTCCTGCCATTATTGTCAGGGATGTAACTGTTTTCAATAAATCTTGCTTGTGTCCACACAGTCCAGCGCTCAAACAAGGAACCTTGCATTTTTGAATGTGGGAGTCAGAGGGGGGAGCAAGACATCCCTCATGGATTAAGTGCCTCCTCCACAAGCATGGCTTTGTCTGCTGGACTTCGCTGTTGTCTAGTCAGCAGAGAAACGTCTGCGTGGCTGACTCATCCCGACCGTCCTGACACTGTCTAACCTGTGGTCCAACAAGAGACAAACTGAGACTTGCTCACACTTGGCAGAAAATCCCACAGCTCACATGTTCAAATTACTGTAAAAACTGTGTGTCCAAGTGGAAGTACATGATGTAGAACAGATTAATGGACAGTAGGGCAATAAATCAGGCAGTACTACAGTCGGAGAGAGAATTTATTCCACACCATGTGTTTTGTATTTTATTCAGTTTCCCATGAAAGTAGGCCATGGATCATCCACGGCTTCCTGCTGCAAGACTTCAATTTTGGAAAGCGTACACACACACACACACGCACGTCCTTTTACCTCAACACATGCTGGGAGGAATTCTCCATGGTGCGTTCTGACCTGAGAAAGAAGTAAGTAAGAAAAGGAGAAGAAAAATGGGAGGAAAAAGTCAAAGCCAAAAGTCTTAACTGCAACTGTAAATCTGGCTATCTCTTTTATGAGAATTCAGCAGAACTCACAGTAAGGTAGAGGAGCTTTTCAGAGATAGTTCCACAAGGTTTTTTGGATGAAAAAAACAAGAGAGAGCACCAACCATCCCTATTCCAATTAACATATGGCTGCCTATACTGTAGTCGTGTCAAAACAGCACAAACATTTGCAGGGTAGCAACACTGCAGACACAACAGACAGTGGCTGCATTTTCTGTTTTCTCTGAGCTGCTTTGCAAACTGAATATTTTATCAGTTTCGATCAACATTCCCGTATATGTCTTTCTTACACGCATTTAACACGATAAGCTTTGATAAAACTTTGTTGGATCAAATTACCTTTTGGTTTCTGGAAGTATTTCAGACTCAAGATTTGTTGGACCACCAGTGCTGATCTGTAATCCATCATTCGCAGGTCAGTAAAAGCTGTGGGTGGTACCTGCATCTGTGCAAATGATAATGCTAACAGCTTTTGGCAGCCTCTTAAAAGGGTGCGGCCTTTACAAAGGATTATCGGAAAAAATATTTAATTAAGAGAATAGAAAGCTCAAAGGGACACTGTAAGAAAATAAACAGAATGTATAAAATTAAAGCCACAGTGTTTAGAATTCAAACATTTATAATGTTGCTGTTCCCAAGTTGTAGGGTTTAAGAAGTCCAGATAATTCTAATAAGGACATGAATGGACAGACAGTAAAGCACCAAATGCTTCCTAAGATTCAACATGTTTTTCTAAGAATAAAAATGCATTCCTTCAGAATATTCTTAAAGAGATAATAGTGACCAAACATTTTCACACAAAGTGTCTCCTGATCATTAGGAGTATCACTCAAACAAAAAGTCAAAAGAGACAAAAAGTCTGCATATCTCAGTTTCTGCTGCTGCTGTTTTCTGCTTCTTGTGCGTCTTCCAACGTAATGGAAATGCAGTGCCAAATCCCTGAAGTTCCCCTTTAACCAGTGGATCTTTAAGGAACATCACGTAACCACTAAGAGCATCCCTGGCAGAAGGTTTGTTGATTGCAGTGCACAGCCATCATTTTTACTGCATTAACCAATGGAAATGACAACGTAAGCCACTAACAACAGACATGTTTATGAGAAACTAAATGTTTGGATGATGACATAGCACCAAAAATCATGACCAAGGTTTGGTGCATTATAATTAAAATCTTATTTATATGTTTAAAGCCTCACACTTTTCAGGAAATTCACAAATAAGAAAAACCTACTCTAAAAATGTCATTTTATAATTGCATTCATGTACATTTATACATAAATAATATTACACTTATTAAATTTATACAGTAGATATTATCAAAGTCAAACATTTTTGTTTTGATGGTATAAAATATAACTTTGATTCCTGTCAAAAAGCTATCAAATTTTTGTTCGTTTACTTTTGTGCTTCTGTTACTGTAATAAGCAAATGAAACTGCTGTCCTGACAATGACTTTGCATGCTTCCTTTAACAAACCTGCGATCAAATGTCACTGAAAAAGTGCCCCACCCCCCCTTTGCATGCAAAGATTCAATCTCGCAAGCAAAGAAAAAAACTCAACACTTACCCATTTAACCACCATCAAGATACTTTTGTTGTAGCTACAGTATTCACTTTCACATCAACAAACAGGCCCGTTGAAGTTCTGTGGCAGTTAAACATGAAATGACACCCAGCCTCAAGGCGAAGCGCATGACTAAAGGGTTTTAGATATCAGTTACTTTAATTAGCGCTGCACTCATGAAAACATCAGCAGGCTGGCTGAACGCTCGATATGAGCGATTCATCTTTTGATGTAGGGACTGAAAAGGTGAAGGAAGGTTACGAGCACTGGAGGTGCCATGCTGTCATGTTGTCACTCACTTAAAGAGGAGATAAAAACTGAGCTCTCCAATAAACCCTCTGCATTTAGCTTAAACAACAAGCACAACATTAAAACATAATAAAACAAGTGCACAGTGTGCGGCTTGTCAGAAATTTTGCAAAACCTGTAATTTATGTGCAGTATTGCTGAATATAAAAGGCTGTTAAATCATGCCATAATAAAACAACGCGTTGTTTCATAAGAGTGTTACTGCAGATTAATGCCAGCGCACTCTGTCCTGCTTCATGGAGAGGGTGGTGAGTATTTCCATTAATTCAAATGACACACTTATGTATGTTTTTCTGTTTTATGTATGTTTTATATAAAAATTTCACATATGTGATAGCTGAGATTATTTCAAGCTTATCCCTAAAGCGAAAGATGAAAAAACAGTCTGGAAAAACAAATATTTTCTTTATGTTAAAGCTTACAAGCATGACTGCTACAGTATGCACACAGAAGATTTGATAAATAAGAAAAGAAACATCAAACCCTAATCATGTGGAGAGTTTGATCATCAATCAAAGCTGCAGAACAGAAGAGTGAAATTGACGTTTAATAATTCTTCCTCTCCACATAGGTATGCACAAACACACCTAAACAGGTAGAGCCTTTGGTGATTCATGCCATGCATTTTTGTGTCGTATTATCGATTTTGGCTTCATCAGAGCTTTGTCGGCGGTATCCAGTGGGTGTGTGCGTGTGTGCGTGTGTGTGTTAGTGTGTGTCTGTGTGAGAGAGAGAGACACAGATGAGGCCAACAGGTGAGGCAGTAGTCATTTTGGAGTAATTAGTAACAAATTGCCAAAAAAATCCCCACAGTTATAAAACACTGTGGAGTAGATGCAGAGAACCCACCTTAATCTGATTTGCCTCCGAGGAAAGCTGCACAGTGAGGGAGGGGTGGGCGCAGGCTGAGATAAATGGCACCCTGGAATGGTAGACAACTGGACAACCAGTCATATTTCAACACATGTTTAAAAATGTGTCCTGCTCCTAAAATCTAAAATGTGCAAAAATGCAGAGAAGCTGGGCCCTATTGTACACACTGCACAAATGCGGTGCGCCAGTGGCGCAGGTGTCATTGCTATCGTACACCAGGCACAAATGTCATTTTTGCCACAAGTGTAAGATAGCAAACCCACTTGCGCTGGGTCTGTGTGCCAAGGGGTGGAGATCTGAGAATGAAGGCAGAACGGAGGCATGTCCTGGCGCGCTTGCTATCTTACAACCGGCACAACGAGGTCAAATGCGCCAGGAGTTTAGACCAGCCAAAACCTGGTCTAAAGGGAGGCCCAAACGTAAAACAGCCTGGACCGCACACTCTTCTCCACAATCACGAACACCTTTATTTTCTGTTTTTCACTCTCAGCAGTGCAAAATAATTAAGTGAGTTTTGGACATATGTAGTGAGGTTAGTAAAGTGTCCTTTGAAAATATTTTTGATCACAAAATATGAAGTTTGAAGTAAACAGGGAGTGTGTGTATCTAGCCTTTGGCTAAGACGCACATACCCCTTTCATTTATGTCCCCACCCCACACACACACATGTTAAATTTCAAATTAGGAATAACTGTATTCATAATGCCAAATTAATCTCAAAGGACGGGACAGGATCACAACGATCTTTAACAGATCGGTCGCTGACAGCGGGAGCAAACTTCCTTGTTCTTGTCAGCGTATTTATTTCAATAGAAAAAAAAGGATTAAATAATAATTTTCTATAACATGAACCCTGAGCAAAGAGTTCTGTCTACTCATCGCTTCTTTCTTCTTTCGTGTAGGGTCAAAGGTCCAACTCGTTTCCTGTAGCCATGCCAGCATCTCTGGACCTAGGTAAAAAAGGCTGGCTTCCGATGGTCTGTATAAGGGACAGGTGGTCATTATATGGTCAGCAGTCTGCTCAGGGTCACCACACTCACATGCCGCACTGTCCGCCAGGCCCCACTTTTCATTAATGTTTGAAGCGACCGACCCCAGTTTGTAACCGTTTCAGAGTGGTCCAGTGCTGGCATGGCAGGTCGTCTCCTCCTATGGCGCCATCTCCTGGGTTTCGGATGTAACAATGGATGCGGGAGGGCCCGGCTGACTCCCACTCCTACTTCCAAGCTGCTGCCTACCATGCATCTTTGGAGATGTCCTCAGAGGTGGAATTTAGCATCTCTTGTGCTGCCTTGTTGTAGGGACAGCAAGACTTGAGTCTGCTTGGGGGCACTGCTGTAGTTGCGGTGTTGTGCAGGAGGTGCCAGTTATGCTTTTGGGCTTTCCTGGCCAGGGCGAGGGTGGCAGCCTCCCGCCGAAGGCCTGCCAGGGCTATTCCTGCCAGAACTGGCAGAAGGGACACAGGGGTAGGCTTCAGGCATCCGGTTATAATACGGAGAGCGTTGTTAATAGTCGTGTCAACCTTTTTCGCGTGTGTGCTTCTACTCCAGACTGGGGCACAGTATTCTGCTACAGAGAAGACGAGGGCTTGGGTGGACAGTCGCAGCATCTTAGCGGAGGCTCCCCAGGTTGTTCCAGCAAGGCGCGACCCTGAATGTTACCTTGGCTGTGACATCTTCGAGGTGTTGTTTAAAGGACAGTGTGCGATCCAGACGCATGCCAAGGTATTTGGGAGCTTGTTGGACCTCCAGGCGTTTGTTGTCAACTCGTACCTCGAGTTCCCTTTTTGCTTCTCTGGTGCTGAGATGGTATGCTGCTGCGACTGTCTAACCGATATTGAGCTGTAGACGCCATCTTTGAAGGTATGCTACCAGGGTGCCCATGTCTTCATTCAGGCCATCTTCCATCGCCTTCCACGTTGGTTGTCTCAGCATGATAGCAGGGTTGTCTGCGTAGCCGTACTTTCTAGAAGATGTGTCAGGTAGATCATGTATGTATATATTGAACAGCATTGGTAAGAGAACTGACCCCTGCGGTACCCCGTTCCTCAGTCTTCTGAGCCTGCTGCACTGGCCACTGCTGGTCTGGAGGACAGAGCTGCGATTGGAAAGCGTCTCCATGATGAATTTCACCATATGCCGATCCGGTGACCCCGGTGCAACACGGTGTAACATGCGGCTGTCAGGTCCAGATACACTACCCCAGCCTTCTCATTGTCCTGTTGACCTTGCACGACGGAAACCTGCTTGTTCCCGTGGGAGCTGTGAGTCCACCACTGGCTCAATGTGGCTATGGGTCATTCTTTCCATGATCTTAAATGGGGCACAGAGCAGCGAGATGGGTCTGTATGACCTGGGATCTTCTGCAGGTTTATTGGGCTTCGGCAGGGCTATCACGAAGGCGCAGCGCCAAGTCTTTGGGAGCTTTAATCTCGGGTAGCATGATGTGAAGAAGGCTTGGAGCCAGTCAGATGTTGTTGTACTCTGGTGGATGATGAACTCTGGGTGGATGTTGTCACGGCCTGGTGATTTGCCCGGCTTGAGCTTCCTAATGGCGTCACTGAGTTCCTCTGCTGTGAACTCTCCTGAGAGGTTGGAATCGATGCTAGCCGCTCCTAAGATGCAGGACACCTCACGCGATGTCAGTCGGGCAAAGTCTTTGTCTGCGTCCGGGAAGCGGCTGTTCTTCAGGAGCTGTGATGCGATGGCATTTGCTGTGACTGGGCATCTGTGGCTTGTTGTATTTCGATGTTAATACCTGATGGGGATTGGCTAAAGGCTGATCAGCTTATTTCAGTCCGGACGAAGTTTGCCACACTGTGTTGCCTGCTATGGATGGACCCAGCTAGTTGGAACCCAGGGATCTTAAGGTTGTTGTCAGATGTGCAGTGTGTCTCCTGCAGGAGCACAACCACTGCCCTGTTGGAATCAGCCAGGTGACGGAGGATTTCGAGTTTGGCGGTGGTTAGGCCCTCGACATTGAGTTGAAGTACTGACAGTTCTGGGTTCTCGACAGTAGGGATGACTGACCGTCTGCCGTTCCTAAGCCTGCCAGTTCACCGATTGGTTGGCGACATTAGTTTCACAAGTTGGTCTTGCACCATCTCTTGCTACTCACAGGGGAGGCCACGTGAAGGCTGTCGGCTCTCACCGCTGAAGGCTCTCACCGCTGAATTGCCCTTCTAAATTCAATATCAACAAGCGGCTGAAAGAAAAACAGGGCGTCAACCATTAATAACCACGAGTATTCTATTCACAAAATGAATTTAATTTTTAGGTGTGTGCGTGCCTGTGTGCATGCGTGCCTGCGTATGTGCGCGTTTGCCTGTGCAGGCAAAAATATGTTGTAGAAATACGTATGACAAATTATGTAGATGTTTGCTTTCTAAACGATTTGACTTAAGGGGGAATCAGCTGAGAGCTGTCTGACACAACACATTCATTGAGCGTTGTCCCTGTCCAGTCGAATAAACGAACAAACGAACCAGTGAATGAATGAATGAATAAATAAATCCCTGTAGTTCAGCCGTGTGCCCCAGGTGTACGATACTTATACCCCGTGCGCCAGTGGCACACCAGTTTTTAAAGGGAATGAGAGCAGATTGTTACGTGTAGAAATAGGAGCCAGGACCCAGTTGCAGAGTCTATCCAAAAAAGAATTTACTTAACAAAACACACAACAAAAAACACCCATGCGGGGAAAAAACGGGAAGAACTACCTAATTACAAAGAACACAAAAAACCATGACGGCAAAGTTTCAACAGAAAATCACCCAAAAGGGGAATAACTAGACTT